>PVLD010005776.1:51144-108088 GCA_004027595.1 Dinomys branickii
CCCCCCCCCCCCCCCCCCCCCCCCGCCAGCACCTGTGACCGAGGGAAGGAGCCAGTCTAGCCCTCCTCAGCCCTCACCCCCACCCAGGCAGCTGACGGAGCCCTCAGCCATGGGGAAAGAAAAGCAGGCTAGGGAGCAGCAGCTGCATTTTCTCCTGAAATTGCTTCTGAAAATGACCAGACACTTCACTGAGAAAGTGACGACAATTTGGGCCCTGGGAGCAGGAGATGAGGCAGAGAGCGAGGCGATCGGACTCAGGTCACCCCTACCCACCCACCCCGCCTTTCTGGGCATGACTGATCCTCTGGGCCTCATTCTGAGAAGTCAAGGGTGGGGGCCTTGTCAAGCATGGAGGGAGATATTCATCCCCAGAACACAGCCTCCACCAGAGAGGCTCCAGCCCTCACCGGCCTAGGAACTGGGCTCGAGCTCAGAAAGCAAGATTCATTTGCAGGCAGGAAGAAGTTAACCAGGTCTCCCTGCCCGCTTGATCGCTTGATCACCTGGGGCCGTGAGCTGCCTGCTAATGGAATGTAGAACCCAAGCAAGGGGAGGGAGACCCTGGCCTCAGGGCACAGATAGTGCTTCGTGGAGGTGGCAGGGAGGTGGATACTGCAAAAGAGGAAGAGCCAGCCACAAAGGCAGCCCTCTGTGCACTCTGAGACTGCAGAGCTAAACTTCACTGTGAATGTATGAGCATGATTTCCCCAAAGGCAAAGCCCAGGATGACAAGAGGTTGAGACAAGACAGAGTCCATGAGGAAACAGATATGAAGGGAAGCAGAAAAATATATAAAGCCTTCTACAAAATATCACATACTAACATTAGTCAGAGTCCACGCAAATAAGGACAAGGAGACGGTGTGAGACAGTTGTAGGCTCAGAAAGATAATGACAATGACACAGAGAAAATAAACTAGGACAAGAGAGAAGGAGTTGAGTCATAGGGCTGAGAGAATCTGGGTGGGGAGCCTGCCCATGGTAAGCGCCACCACCTGCAGGCCCCAGCTCTGGAACGGGGATTCGTAAGAAGCCATTGGCAGCAGCTTGGCATCTGGGGTAAATGGAAAGGAAAGGGGTACCAGGAGGCAAGTGCGATGCAGCCCAGTGCTAAGCCTGGGGGTGGAGGGGTGACAAGCTCCTGGGTGTGGGGGAGCCTCATCTCCCAGCTCACCTCAGCTTGTCTGAGCTCTCCAGCCTTGGGCCACTCTTCAGGTGAAATCTCCAAAGGATCCCAGTCTCTGCCAGGTCGGGGATCCTCCCTTCTTGCCTCCAGGGACACACATAATGAATCAGCCTGTCGGCCACCTGCGACCTGAGCCCTATGCCCGGCTCCCCCCCACCCCAGTCTCTCTAAACCCCGGCAGAGCTCAGCCGGTCAAGGAGCCCACAGACAATTTCTCCTCTGTGCCCTTCTGATTATCTGTACGAGCTGGCTCCCGAGGACCTGAGGGACGGAAAGGGCATGGCAAGGGGGGTCGAGATGCAGCTGGGTGAGGAGAGGGGGAGACAGAGCCCACACACACTGACCACAGCTTTCAGAACTGAATGTTTTATTAGTGGGCAGAAAGCTGGGGGCAGAGGACTGGAAGGGTTGGGGAGAAGAAAGTTCCTCTTCAAAGGTTCTTCTGTCTCCAGGCCTCACAAGGAGGCGAGAGCAGAGCAGGGCTGGTCCAGAAGAAGGTGCATATCCCCCTTCCCATCTCCTCACTGCACAGTCACCTCCAGGCAATGACTCCCCTTCTTCTTGCAAATTAGCTTGCTGTTTCCCCCACTCCCAGGGCCCTGGACAACATTGACAGCCACACTGCGCTCCTTAAACCTCACTGAGAACCTGGAGTGGAAACAGAAAAACCAAAACCAGTGCCCCATACCCTTATCCCAACTCTGGCAGTCCCAGGTGACTTCCCCACCCCTTCCTGAAGCTAGCACATGGTACAGTCCTCCCACCCAGTCAGATAGCTCAAAGCCCAGAGAACTTGGGTTGGGGGATAAAAACCCACTTCCAAGCCCTGCCCTGTCGTAGTATGCTTCACTTTCTGATTGCATGAATGTTCCCGGTCACAGTGAGCATCAGCCCTGTCATCTTGTCCTAAGCCACCCCTCACTACCAGCAATGGCCTTACTTCTCAGTCACAGTGACAGAAAGCGGCCTCTGTGTGGCATCCAACACAGCCTGGTACATTTTTGTCAGCAGCTCAACCACACGGTCACTGACCAATAGGATGTCCCCCTTGGAGCCTCCTGATGATGTCTTAGGAAGGAGAGAAAAATAGCAAGGAAGCGATTCACTTCTTATCTCCTCAGGAGCAGCCCGAGGGACATCAAAGGCCCAGAGTGAAAGGTCTGGCCCAGCAGCTCCAGCCTACCCCAGTCTCAGGACCCCCACCCCTTTCTCCAGTCGGAGGTCCTGCCCTACCTCACTCAGATGCAAGCTAAAGAGCCCATCCTGGAGACTGGTAACTGATACCCCAGCCACACTGTCCAGCCCAATGACAATTTTGGCCTGGGACTTCTTAATGTCTGTGAGAATCACATGCCCCCTGGTCAGGAGGAAGATCCGAGCAGAAGTCTAGGACGGGACAGAACGAGGAGTAAGGACAGACAGGCCTGACCCCCAGCCCGGGCGGGCAGCTGCAGCGCAGCGCAGCAAGGCAGGCCCTCCTCACCTTGCCATTGCCGCGGTTGACCTTCTTCACGGTGTCTGCCACCAGGACAGGGCCTTCCTCCCCGCCCCTTAGCTTCTGCAGCTTGGGGTTCCCTTGCAGCCCAATGTAGTCACCACGGAATGGAACGGGGACACTGAGCATACACAGGGGTTGTTCCGTGGAGACGAGGCCCAGGGCCTCACCCCCAGCCCCCAGCCCCAAGGGTCCATCCTTGTCCTCTGGGCCTGGCCCCCACCCTCCATTATATCCTCTGTCTCAGGGGTTCACAGATGTGCTGCAGGACCAACATCAGCACCACCAGAGACGAGCCAGCCCTAGACCTGCCGAGGCAGAGACTCTGAGAAGGGCTGCAACATCTGGCTCCAGCTGAGAACCGCTGCTTCATGGAGTGGGCCGTGCCGCTCCAGGGGCCTCACCTCTGGGGGTAGGAAGCCTTCTTGCCTTTGAACAGCTCACTGGCACAGAGCTTTTCCCTCAGCATCTGCACCTGCTTTGGAGACAGCTGATCCCGGAACTTCTTACACTGGACAGCGGGAAGGACAGGCACTAAGACCATGGGGCGACTGGGGAGGGAGGTGAGAGACGTAGTAGAGAGGACGCCAGCCGAAAAGAGAAACAGCGGGAAAGGGACAGCACTAGACATTTCAGGAGAGGACGGGGCTGGACGAGTGTTGAGCAAGAGGGAGGGAACCGAGGCTTTCTGGAGAGGGAAGTGGGAACTCAAATACAGCTCCGAGCGGGCGTGCTCCCCCACACACACAGCAAGGCTTAGTCCAGACAGGACTCAGCAAGCACGCCCCGAATAAAAGAACAAACGACATTATGCTAAGTAAAACAAGCCAGACACAGAAGGACAAGATTACGAGACTCCCCCACGTAGGAGGCACCTACTGTAGTGAAGTTCGTAGAAACCAAAAGTAGATTACAGGTTACTGGAGGGGAGAAGGGGGAGTTAGTGCTTCACGGTATAGAATTTCCCTTTGGGATGAAGAAGAGTACAGAGACACTGGTGGTGACAATTACACCATGTGAATGTGCTTAGTGTCACTTAATTGCTCACTTAAAAGTTGTTAAAATGGCAAATGTCATGTTACATATGTTTTACCGCTGTGAAAAAGGGGAGGAGAAGAAGGAAACAGAGGAGGCAAAGAGGAGAAAGGCAGGCACTTCGCTGGACGAGAGACTGGCGGCCTCACCTTCCACTGGTGATACAGCTGCTGCAGCTCCTGGTTAGCGGGACCGAAGCACTTGTAAGGGGCGGCCGGCCACCTTCTGTCCAAGACATTAGCGGACGGCAAATTGTCCTTCAGCCCCAGCAGGAACTTCTGTGCCTGGGTTGGGAGTGGAAAGGTGAGACGACATACTTCTGGCCGGCAGACCCACACCCAGGCCCTGCCACTCACAAGGAGAAAGCCCACTCCAGGGAGAAGCAGGAACAGAGCCAAAGAGCTGCGAGGGAGCTGCCTCCTGGGCCTCTGTCCGTGTGAAGTGCAGTTTAAGACTGTGAGGTCGGAGGGAGAACGGGAGCGTGGAGGGCGGAGGGAGAACGGGAGCGTGGAGGGCGGGAGGTTAACTCCAGCTGGAGACCTGCTTCCCAGGGCCGTGCGGCAGGGGAACCAACCCGAAAGCTGGTCTCTGTGCACTGCCCCCTTGGTTGCTGCTCTGGGCTCACAAGTCCCTGCGGTCAGCAGTCACTTTGTGTTGGCTGTTGGACAGGTGTCACATGTGCCCCTCCCTCTGACCAGTCCAGCCTAACGCCTCAGCCTCTCATTCAGAGTCCCCCACTTAGAGCCCACAGCGATGGCACGGATCCGTGCACCCTCTAGAGCCCCTCACGCCCAGCAACCAGACAGAACTCCCGCCGCGGCCTCTGTGCAACCCCCCCACCACCCGCTCTGTCTCTGTCCCGCTGCTCTGGCAGCTCACCCTGCCCACCTAGACTTCGCCTGTTTTTGGAGATGCAGCTCAGAGTCTTCGCTGATGCCCCAAGCCAGGGGTTTCCTCTCCTTCCTCGGAAGCCCCCTCCCACCTTGTCTACATCTCTGTCTTTGTATTCCAGCTATTTGAATGAAAATACCTCCCTCTTCTAGACAGGGACAAGATACCAAAGTGCCTTTTCTTTCTTTCTTTTTTTAAAAAAACTGTTCAACATTGTCTCGGGCTCTGTTCTAGGTATGGGGACATAGGAGTGGAAGACTTACACCATATGGAGGAGGCAGGGCAGACCACAAGCAAATAAATACATAACACGATGTCAGATTAGTTTATCTGCTGTGATGCAAAGAAGGCCCTGAGGCAGAAATGAGTGGTAACACATTCCAGAAACATAAAGAAAGCCAGTGTGGCTGGAATGAGTTGAGCAAGACATGAGAACAGAATTGGTCAGGGGCAGATCATGAAGGGCCTTCCTGCCCGAGGTGAACACATAAGTAGGCTTTTATTCTGGTGAAATGGAGCACCATTAGGGGGCTTTAAGCAGGAGAATAACATAATCTGACTTGCACCAGTTTTTTTAAAGTATAGCCTACTGAGCTACATTCCCAGGCTTTTTATTTTATTTTATTTTATTTTTGAGACAGGATCTCACTAAGTTGTGCTCAGGTTGACCTCAAACTTGCAATCTTCCTGCCTCAGCCTACTAAGTAGCTAGGATTACAGGTGTGTACCACCATGTCCCGCTTCAGCTTTGTTTTTATTTTTCCTGGTCCAAGATGCAATCAGTTTTCATCTACTGCATCTGTTTAGCCTCCCCAGTCTACAACAAGGGCTCTATAAAGGTTGTGCACCCCAGAGAGCACCCAGTACCCTGTTTGTTTATTATTTACGGCATAGACTTATTGACAACATAGAAAATGACTTGATTTTGGGCATTTCTATTACAAAAATAAAAAATATTTTTATATTTTATATTATATCGCTAAAATATTAGGTTGAAAACATTAAAATAGGGCTGGGGATATAGCTCAGTGGTACAGCACTTACCTAGCACATACAAGGCCCTGGATTCAATCCCCAATATCATGAAACAAACCAAAAAATTAAAATAGAAAAAAGGCAGAGCACACCGTATATTGCTGTAACTCCACAGGACCTACTCCAGCACTCTGTGGCCTCTACTACAGGAAGCTTGGTGCCCAGGATCTGTGCCTGAGGAGGTCTCCCATCAACCCGTACTCCTTAGTCTGGTTTGATTTAATCCAGCAGACATTCCAAAGCACCTCCCCAAAGCTCTATTACTACAATTGGTGTAGAAGGCTTTCTTGTTGTTTGTTTGTTCTACATCTAGAGAGTTCTGTCTTTCCCTCTGCAGCTCTCCTGCCTGCAGGCCAGCGGAGGGCCGTGGGTTGCTCTGCCCTCTTGTTAACAGAGGACAACCTTGGTGATTAAAAGCTCTGGAGTCATGTAGTTTATATCCCACCACTAGCACTTGCCAGCTGTGGGGCTCCTGGCAAGTTATTTATTCTCTCTGAGCCTTAGTTTTCTACCTAAAAAGTGGGGGAGAAGAAAGGGCCTACCTCACAGGGCTGTTGAAAACCTTAGCACTAGCCTTGTCATCATTAAGAAGCACTGTGGGAATCTAAGCCACATGCTGGGGGTGGCGGAGAGGGGTCAGCTATTGAAATATTGGTGGGAGCCAGCAGCTTCTGCGTTGACATTTGGCAGTTGCCTGATAAAATACAGGTGGAAGAAAAAGTGGAGGAAGGGCCAATCAGGAGATAAGTGCAAAACCAGATTAGAAGCTCAGGTATGCTGCAAGACAGCATGTATGCTACGGAGTCAGACACAAGGGAGCCAGCCAGAAAGGAGGCAGGGCAAGGAAGAAAAGGGCCTGGGAAGAAGAAACTCACACCCACCCCAGGGGAGGAGGGGTAGAGACCAAGGCTCAGGAGGCAGTGAAAGAGCCTAAGTTTCCAAAGGCCCCTTGCTCTTGCCAGCTGGGGAATCCAGCCTCTCTGAGGATGAAGAGGGGCTCCAGATGAAGGTGTCTTGTGTCTGAATGAACTAAGCAGGCCCTAACGACTGCCCAGACTTCCACTCTGCAGATATGAGTGACGCCTTGCTACAGCCCTCTAGCAGAGACCCTCAGCTCCTCCTCCTCTCTGGCCTTTTCCAGGCTTTCACTGTGGTGCTGCTCTGTCCCTGGCTTCCCTTGGACCCCTCTCAGAAGCTCTATCGACAGGCGCTTCCAAAAACCACTCTTTTCTGTCCCTCTTTTCCTCCCACTGGAAACCACCCACAGTTTGAATATATGGGCTTGCGTCTGTTTCTTCCTGCGCTTCCTGACCCAAATCATCCAGAACTGAGAGAGAACCTCCTGAGAGTTAGTTTCTGATTGGTCTGCTATGGGTTCAGAGGAGACAGAAAATTCTCTCCACTTTTACCCGAAGTATATCTTAGAAGTTTGGGCTAGTTAACATGTGTCTTCCCTCTGCTTTTTCACGAGTGGTTAGACATCCACCCCAGTGAACACCCCATGGGCCGATGGTAGCTATGCTGAGACAGGGCCTGTCCTCATGCCATAGACTGCCAGCAGCAAAACTCGAGCAAAAATGCTGTCTGGTTCCTGCTGGGCCTGAGGCGCCTGGGGCCTGCTTCCTGCATGTTGCTGCGCCACCCCGTCTCCTCCGGGGACTCAGGTAAAAGTTGAGCAAGCTCTTGGGGGAAAGATTTGAGTACTTACTATGCTCTTGTAAATGAAATTCGCCAAGGTGAGGGCAGCTCCAGACCGGAAATATTTTCGGTAATTCTTGCGAGCCTAGTAGGAGTATATAAGACAGGAAAGAGAAGACAGATTCTAGAAGAGTTTCTGCTGCGTTTTCAACTACACAAGGAACAAAGCAAGCTTAAGAGCGGAGGCCGTGGTAGGAAAGAAGCAGAGCCCTTCTGCCCAATCAGACCTGCCCCCCAACACAGGTATCACACAAGGGTGCCCTGGCTGCCGGCGTGACTCGCCCAGCAGCTGGCACAGTCCAGGAGGGGCCGTGTGTGGGAAGGAAGTCCCTCCCCCACTCCCCATTACCTTCCACCCTCTCACGAAAGCCTGGATCAGCAGAGCTGATGCCTTCACCTTCCCATAGTATTTCTTTTGCTGTGGAAGACATTGGTGCTCTTAGCAAAACCTACATCGGAAACCACCTCTCCCGCTCTAGTAAGAGTGAAGGGGCTGGGGGCTGGGGATATAGCTCAGTGGCATAAGCACCTGCCTGGCAAGCGCAAGGTCCTGAGTTCAATCCCCAGTACCGCCAAAAAAAAAAAAAGAACCATAAGAGTGAAGGGGATGAGACTTTGAGGGTATCTGTACCCTGTTGCCCCGAAACCAAGCAGAAATAAGGATCTGACTCTTCCTCATCTGCTGGTAATGGGTGCGGCAGCGCCAGCCTCGGTAAATCTTCTGGATGAGGGTGGCCAGCTGCTGGAGCCTCAGGCGCCTCTGCTCTTCCAGGTAGAAAAGCTGCAGAGGAGGGAAGGGTGGGGCAGGGGGTTGGCCTCAGGAAACAGTGCTCTCTTCTGAACCCCACAGGACCAGCAGCTTCCCAGCCAGCATCTTACGTGATCACCCAGTCTGCGGGGAGCTCTGGTTCAGGGGGAGGCCCTCAAAGGGGACAGGACAGCACACCTGACCCCCAGCACCCAGGGCAGGGAGATGGGCAGAATACAGTTCCCAGGGGAGGAGTCCTGGCCAGGAGGAAGCTGCGTCACCCACTACCCATCCCAGACTAAAGATACCGCCTTCCCTCCAGCCTCTCTCACCCCAGCCCTCAAGGGCTTGTGCTCCCTCTGACTTACAGTCTTGGGGCTTCTGATGAAGAGCTTCGTCTTCCCAAAGGCCAGCTCCTCTGAGGACAGGCTCAGTTCCCCCACTACCTTCTCCACGCCCTCCCTATGAGGGTGGAAGGGGGATCTTGGGAGAGAGTCCCCTTGCATGTTCTAAATCTTCCAGCTCCAGGAAATGATCGCTCCTTTCCCCATGTACTCATTCCCCAGGCTTCGGCAGACGTATTCCCTGCCTGCTCCCCATCATCCACCCAGAACTGTTCCCGCACCGCCCTGTACTGTTTCCCAGGCTCCACATTGGGGTCTTACCGGTCTCCCCCACTCCAGTGAGGCCAAGTGCTCTGGCTCAGCAATCGGTACCTTTCCAGGAAGGACTCGTAGACTTGGCGGTGGGCATAGCCTGCCCGTCGCACGCGCACATTCTCCAACAGCCCTAGGTAGCGCACCTGGACCGCCACCAGCTCTGAGGAGAAGCAGCCCCGTTTCTGATACTCATTGGGCTTTATGCACCTGGGGGGAGGTGGGGACAAGGCGCAGGCCTCAGGAGGCGACAGCACTGCCAGTGGAACCACCCCGGTCTCGACCCCTATTCTGCACACAGTCCCCCCTCAGTGGGGTGGACATGTTGGCTTGGCCAGTATCTCTCATGATTCTGACACATGCCCACCCCCCTATGGGGTGCCCTGATCCTCATCTGGCTGTGTTTCCTGATGAAAGGGCCTCTGCAACCCTGTTCTAGACGTGCTCCCACGCACATGTTCTACAGAGCATGACATCTGCACACACCTTGACAAGTGTGCCCTGTGTGCCCAGTTCGTCACCTGATGTAGTTGGGGTTCTTGGAATACAGGCTCTTCATGAGTATGGCCACAGAACTCTTGAATTGGGCCCCGGCAGTTGGGGGACGTTTGAGAGATGCCTGCTTGGGATTGCCCTCAGAGAACAAGGACTGAAGGAGTGGGTGCTGGGCCTTCCACATGGCCTGGGACAGGTCTCGGAAGAGTAGATCATTATTCTTGTCAATGAAGCCGGTTACACTGTACGTCACCTGTAGAGAAGCAACTGGGTTTGGAGCCCCTGTGACTATTCCAACACCTGGTCCACCCTCCCAGGCTAGTTGTAAAGTATTCTCAGCTGTCACCTCCCCACAAGTCCTCCCCACTGTCTTCGGCTCTTGTCTTTACCCTGCAGCCCCACTCCATCACCTTGCCCGCATAGTGGCAGATGCGGAAGCAGCTAAGGCCCATGCTGTGGTCATACTGGCGCTGGGCATTCTGGGTGACTTTGCTCTCGTAGTGACTGTGCTTGGAGAAGAGCTGGTTCAGCTTTGCTAGGAAAGTAGAATCACTGACCACCCCAGGCCGCAAACACTCCTCGTCCAGCATGGCCAGGATGCCTCGCTGATTCTAGACCAAGGGAACAGGATTGCTGCAACCTATACCCAGTCCTTTAAGGTACCCACTGTCCCATGCTGCCCCTTGACTCTCTTTCATCCTTTTCCTGCCTTTTCATCCTTTTCAGGCAGGGTAGTCAGGAGAGACGGGGGGGATCTTTAGGCAGTTTGGAAAGGGAAGTCCCAGAGGTAAGATGAAGTAACTCACATGCTCAATGAGGTTACAGATAATGCCATTGTCAAAGTAGTCCACCTTTGTCCATGGTATGCCCTGGCATGAGGAGAGATCAATTACAGACCCAGGTCCACATCAGGTCTCCAAATCAGACATGCCCTTCCTTTTACCCACTGTCAAAGAACCACAGAGAGGCCCATAGTTCAGAGGAGTCCCTGGCATGGTTCTGTTTATGTGCCCATCCCCCCAAGTTTGGTGCAGTATTTGCAGGGTCGGTGTATAGAACCAAAGCCCCTGAAGAGGAGGTGAGAGGGGGAAGAAAGCAAGTGTGCTGGGTGCAGGTTGGGATACAGACTACCCCAGCCTGAGAGGGAAGCAGTGGTGGGTGTGGAAGAGGACATGACCACAACACACCTGCAATAAACTAGAAGGCTGGAGCATACCACCGAGAGTTTATCATCAAACAAAGCTAATTTGAAGCATATCCAAAGATTCCCTGAAATTCTGCCACAACTGACTCCTGACAGTTCATAAGGGAACATCCCTGGGAGGGTTTAGATGAGTGAGACTCTCAGGCATTCACACTTTGAGGTCGATTAGCTTAATCAGAGAGCCTTTCTCACACCTAGCCACAAAAAAAATGGGGCTTTGCACTGAATCAGGGAAAGAGTGTTGAAACTGGGAGCCATGGGGCACTTCTGGGGAGGCTAGAATCAGGGTGCCATGAAGGGAGACGGCAGCCTCAGCCAGTGCCGCAGGAGACAGAGTGAGCCCTGGGGTGGGAGGAGAGCACAGAAAGGGAGGTGGTAGGGTGCCAGGTCCAGGAGTAATGTCCCTTCTAAATTTGGCTCACAGTCTGCCATAGGCTAAGCACAGCTGTCACTTCTCTCTTGTCAGGGCTCTGTCCACACACACCCTTCCATCAGTCTGTCCCCTGTCTAGTGCAGCCTGGAGAGGGAGGCTGGGCATACAGAGGGTGGGGAGCAGGCCATTAGGGCTACTTAGGGTGCTTAATGCTCTGCTGAGCGAAGGAAGCTGTTTCCTTTGTCTTCTGGGGATGACTTAGAAGTTGTGATCAAGGAGAAGAGATTTGGCCTAAGTTTAGAAGTCACTTAAGAGGAGGGAGGAGGACTAGTTTACCTCTCTCTTATACTCTTCTTGCTCTTCCTTCAGGGTCAGTTCTATGAACACCTGCTGCAGCTTCTCATTGCAGTAGTTGATCACAAACTGCTCAAAGCTGTTATTCTGAGGATCCAAGAGAAAGACCAGCTCACACAAGACCCTTCTACCCTTCTAGCCCTCCCTCCCCTCTGTAGCACCTCCTGTGAGCCTGACCCCTAGTCCTCAGAGAAGCTGGCTGCTGAGCTTGGATGAGTCTCTCTCACCTCCAGTATCTCAAAGCCGTAGATATCCAGCACTCCCATCACCTTCTTCTTCTCCCCAGTGCCCACCTGAAGAGAAGATGAATCTGAGGACAGGCCCTCTATACATACAAGGCCAGGCCCTCCGGGGACAAACGGGGTCAGAACAGGGGCAGACAGAGCTAGAGTGAGGCTGTGTAGCCCAGGCTGGCCTTGAACTCACTATGTAGCCCAGGCTGGCCTTGAACTTGCAGGGATCTTCCTGCCTCAGCTTGCCAAGTGCTAAGATTACAGGCGTGCACCACCACACCTGTCTAAATCCACAGTGAACCTTGAACAAGCTCGGACTATGGTGTCTTATTCTGCTTTCCTCTCTGTATACTGCAAGTCAAGCAGAGGAGGACACAGAAAAAGGAAGGTGCAAATAAATGCCAGGAGGGTGTGCTCACAGTCTGAGGTAGAAAGACATTGAAACCCCCTCATCCGGGAGTGACAGCGTGTCTATAATCCTAGCAAGGTGTAAGGCAGGAGGACCACAGCTTCCCAGCATGGGCACCTTAGCAACTACTAGCGGGATCCTTTCTCAAAAAAAACAAAAACAAAACAAAAATAAATTTTAAAGGGCTGGTGACGTAGTTCAGTGCAAGGGCCCTGAATTCAATTCCTAGTACCACACACACACACACACACACACACACACACACACACAAATCCTCTTAGGATAATAACCATCTCATATTTGTAGAGCACTACAAAAAAATTCCAAGCTGTTTAATAATCATAATCATATTAGGTATGATTATTTCCATGTTACAGATGAAAAAATCTCCAAAAAGAAAAAGTATTTGTCCTATTCTAAATTCAAATTCTATTTTTATCCTGCTGCCTATCAGTAATAGCCTTTATATAGCTAGCACTTTTATGTAATTATTTAACAGCTTGTGACCAGGGCTGTAGCTCAGTGGGCAGAGCATGCACTTAGCATGTAAAAGGATCCGGATTTAGCTGGGTGTGGTGGCACACGCCTGTAATCCTAGCACTTGGCAGGCTGAAACAGGAGGATCAATACAAGTTCAAGGCCAGCCTGTGCTACATAGTTCAAGGCCAGCCCAAACTACATAGCAAGACCCTATCTCAAAAAAAAAAAAAAGGGCCTTGGTTCAATCCCCAACACTAAGGAAATGAACAAACAATAGCTTTACTGGCTACAATTCACATATCATGTATAATTCAGTAGCATTTTTAGTTATTTGAAATGGTGTAAAATCATCACTACTACTTTTTTTTTGGTACCAGGAGGACCTTGCACTTGCCAGGTGGGTGCTGTGCCATTGAGCTATATCCCTGGCCCCATCACCAGTACTTAATCCAGAGTATTTTCATCATTCCAAGAAGAGAACTCCAGTGCCCATTAATAGTTTTTGCCCCTTCCTCTGCCTCCTAGTCATGGGCAATAATTGATTCATTTCCTATCTCAATAGATTTGCCTATTCTGTACATTTCATATGAATATACAAGAGGTAGTCTTCTGTGATGGGCTTCTTTTACTCAGCATAATGTTTTCAAAATTCATCAATTTTGTAGCTTATGATAGGACTTCATTCCTATTTATAGCCAAATAATTCTGTTGCATAGATACACCACATTTTACTTATCTATGATCAGCTGATAGACACTTGGGTTGCTTCTGCCTTTGGGCTATTATGAATAGTGCTTCTACGAATGTATACAAGTTTTTGTGAGGACATCTGTTTTGGGTCCTCTTGGATGTGGACCTAGGAATAGAATTGCTGGATCCTGTGATAACCACACACGTGGTATTATCTGATCTGCATTAAACCCTGTGAAGGAGATGGACACTAATGTTTTAACGGGCATATCCAAATTAGGAAACCAAGGCTCCGGGTCTTGAAATTCAAAGACCACATGACTGAAAAGGACCTGGCTCGGGTTGTGGAACTCAAACATCAGTGGTGTTTCCACAACAGACTATAGGCATGACTTGTACCCTCCCTCCTCCTCTCTCTGCTCATCTCAGACACCGAGGAATGGGGTTAGGGACCAGCGTGGGAAGAGGAAGCAGACAGAAGGTGCTGAGGCAGGAGGACAGCTGCTCACCTTGATGCTCTCATTGATTCGGTTGATCAGCCAGTCAAAGAGGCGGCTGTAGATGTTTTTAGCCAGAGCATCCCGAGCATACTGAGCCTGGGGTGGTGGAGAGACAGCTGAGTAAGGAAGCCACAGAGCGGGCTCCAGGTCAGCTCCCGTCAGCAGGGCCTTTACCTGGGTGACGTTCAACACAGTGACCACCTTCTCTTTGGCTGTTTCCATGGTCCTCGAGCACAGAGCTCTTTCTAGTTCCTCAGATCTCAAACCCACAATCTTTCCAATCTCCTGCACACCTACAATGAGGAGGAAATACAAGGTGGCTGAAGAGGAGGCTTTCTCTCCGTGGCAGGAAACATGAGGGCACTGAGAAGCAAAGCGGCCTGGAAGACTGCTGCCCTGGGTCTCGCTGGGAGCTTCTTATGGACAACCCAGAACTCCACCACAGACGAATGCAAGGCTGAGGGAAAAGGGAGACCTGGGCCTGCGCGCGCTGTGTGCACTGCCTACTTTGATATGAGGGTCTCCTGAAATAGGTGTGATTACCCCCACATGCAGAAGAATCAACTGAGACTCTGAGAAATCCAAAATCCAGATCCATCAAATTTCACAAGTCTCATTCCAGTGTGCTTCATTGGGAGTTCTTAATGAGCCTACTGGGGGAGAACTTAGAAGTGAGCTGAGTGGGGCTGCATCAAGGTGAAGTTGATTACTCTGGAAATTGTAAAATAAGACTCAAAGTAGGAGATTCAGGGTAGGGGCTCCATCAGGGTGGCACGAACCTCTCCCATCACGGATGGCACTTCCTGGCATCCCATTGGCCTGGAATTCATCTGTCAGCTCCACATTCCCCAGCTTGAGGACCATGGCTGTCACCTCCAGCACTTGTCGAATTTCCTCTTCGGAGAACCCAATCACAGTCATTGCATTCTTGTGGGGAAAGTAGGAATAAAGCTAAAATGATGGTTCTAGCCCAATGCCTGCCTTCTCAAGCCCAAAGCCTGGGCTCGGGGGACCACCAAGGCTGCCCACACTTGCCACCCACCTGCACAGCTCTAAAGTTGGAAGCATCATCTATGCCATCCACTCGAGACGCTTCCTGGTTCAGGTAGGAATAGTCACTTGTATCCCGCTTGAGCTTCAGGGCCTCTGGGAGAGTCGGCATGGGAGCAGAGGGTCAGCACCCAGCTCTCTGAATCGCTCCAGCCTTGACACCTCCTACCCTTTCCCTACCAGATCCTTTCCTCTATTCAACAGAGGCATTTTTGATGTAGGTTCTTCCTTTTTTGTTATAGGTCTCCTTGACTTGGGGATCATTAATTCCCAGGACCATAGACTAAATTTTTAAACAGCTTAGATGTTCACACTTGTTGGGTTTTCCCGAAACTTTTATAAAAGAAAAGCTCCATTTCACTCTTCTTCCCACCCACCCTCTGAGTTCTAAACAATGAAATAATCAAATAAACCCTCCATCCTACTCAGGTCTCAGGACATCAGAGAGTGAAGACAAGGGCAGAAAGGCGGATATGTAGGTCCCACCCACCCCTAACCTCAACACCTCACCCCCTCAGGGCCGGGTGGCTCATTGTGAGTTCACCCAACACCAACAAAGTGGCACACAGCATGCTCCCTGACCCTCACACCCTTCAAGAAGGCATCTCTGAGGCAGAGGAGCTGCGCTAAGCGGCTGTGTTCCTCTGCGGTGAGTCTCTGTCCCAGCCTATATCACATTGGCCAGAGTTACTTTTTTTCTGTCTCGTATCCCTGAACAACTTGTGTGTTAGAACTGTCTTTATTTTTTTTGGACAGGAGTCTTAACTATGTAGCCCAGGCTGGTATCAAACTCACAATCCTGACTCAGCCTCCTGTACTGTGATTACAGACATGCACCACCACTCCCAGCTGAAACTATGGTTCTTCTCTCCGTATTCTGTATATATAGCTAGCAAACAAGAACTTTTTTCATTCTGATGAATGAATCAAGGAAGTGTTCAAAGCTGTCTCCCTAAGGTGGGAGGGGCTGGTCTAATCCTGGAACTAGAGAGATGCCAGTTCTCTCTCATGAAAATGGTTTGAGGTTTGGGGAGTATGTCTCAAGCTGGAGCTGAATGGCAGCTCCCTCCACCACACACATTTTGAAAGAGGCGGTGGCTATAGAAGGGCACACAGAGGGAAAGTGAATCAGAACCCCCAGGGCTAATGACATCGGGGAAAGCTCACTCAGACTCAGTTTAAACCAACTGGGGACAGAATGAGACACAAGTGCCTATGATCAGACAGAGGGAATATGACCAGACTACTAAGCCTAGAAGGAGGACAAGACCCACAAGGACTCTTGCACCATAGAGGTCCCCGGGAGGGGAGCAGCAGTTAGGCACAGGCCCAGTATGGAATAACAAGAAATGGAAGGGACAGATCCTTGGGGCCAGAAGCCCACAGTTCTCAGAGCTAGAGGAGAGATCGAGAGGCAAACTCTAGCTAGGTCTCAGTCCCACCTGAACCTGCAGCAGTACCCACCCAAAGCCACCTCCAGCCACCAGCATGCAGGCTGGGGCGGGCTGTGTCCCAGGACAAGGCAAGGGTTCCATGCCATCTGCTCCTGTAGCTACCAGCACAGGCCTAAGACAGCAATTGCACTGTACTGCAATCTATGTGTTCACACTTCTGCTGCACTGAGAAGCAGCAGGGAACTCTGGGTCTCGGAGAACAGGATCTGTGCCTTACTCAATTCTAACCCTGGAGTCTAGCATCTTGTGTATTACAGGAGATGCTCAAGAGATGCTTGAAGGGTGAGTGAATGAATGAATGAAACTTCCACACAATGGCTAAGAAAAGGAAGTCAGGAGCAGAGTCCAGGTGAGGCAGAGATAAATCTGGACAGCTTCAAACAGAGCTCCTTCAACACTTGTAGCACCCTGCCTTCTTCTCTGCTGAACCGTCAGGAAAGCCTCTTAAAGGGAAGGAAAGGCGGAAAGTAGATGGGGATGAGGAGTCTATGTCTAAAGCCAGCTTGCAGAAAGAGGAGCTCAGGCAGAACAGAGGGGTGCGTGCAGTGAAGAGGCAGGAGAGGGGTACCCTAGCAATCGATCCCAGGAAGGGGACAGAGCAGAGATTCGTTCCCAGCCACGGGTTTTGAGATTCCAGGTGAGGACCAGGAAGGAGAAAGCTCAGGTTCAAGGGACAGAGGACACAGGGCCCAGAGTTGCCCAACGTTCTGGGGTAGAAAGGAGGTTGGGGTTGCTTTGTGTGTGTCCAGGGTAGGCACGTACTCAGCAGCTCTGCGTCTGCTCCAGCCAGTAGCTGATAGAAGATGTGGAAGTTCCTCTCGCCTTTGAGCTGCTTCACCACTCGGGATTTCTCAAGCAGATCTGGTGGAGAGTTAGAAGGGGACCACCTGAGGGCCTGAGAGGTACTGCGGTGTCCCTCTACTGCTGCCCTCAGCTATGGTGTCCCTGGCATTTGGAAATTTCCTGAAGTCTAATGCTCCTACAGGGGTGGATGAGCAGGAAGGACCCTGGGGCAGGGGACAGAGAAAGCTGATGAGCAGCCCCGGGGAGACACATACAGTTCGTGATGACGCCACCAAGCGGGGATCCCTTGAAGTCAAATTCAATATCCATGTATTTTCCCTTCAGAAAGAGACCAGAGAAAGACTTTGCTTCCTCCTCTTCTTGCAGCCCTGTCGGGAAGGGTCTGTGCTGCACCCCTTTGCTTAGCCCTGAGCCCTCTCCTCCCAGCCCAGAGCAGGCTCACTCACAAATCGAGAGGAGTTGTTGTTGCGAATGGTCTTGGCATTGCCAAATGCTGCGGAGAGGAGGACAGGGGAAGTTAGGCAGCTGAGGGGAGAGATGAGGCTCCAGAGAAGGGAAGGCAGCCCGCTGGAGAGGACTTCTCCCAAGCCTCATGCCAATCTCAGAAAGGAAGCAGTGGTTTTGGAGCACTAGGGACAAGTGAGTCTGGGGGCTGAAGACAGGGAGGAGTGGGTAGAGCAGAGACAGCATCCTCACCCTCCAGCACTGGGTTCGACTGAAGAAGCTGCTCCTTCACAGAGTTCACCTGCTCCCCTTTCCCACAGACAGCGGCCACGTAAGACATCACCAGCTTGCTAGCCTCTGTGCACAGAGAACCTGGCTCTCGGGGACCTGCCCACCGCAGGCCCATCCCCTGCCTCCCTCCTCAACGCCCCTCACCCGCACGGCACACCCTCAGAACCAGGAAAACTGGGGGTTGGGAGGGACAGGCAGGCGGTGGTGTTCCGGAGCTGCCGTGGCTCCCCCGCCAGGCTCCTCACCAGTCTTCCCAGCCCCACTCTCGCCTGTGATGAGCACACACTGGTCTCGGTCTCGGTCTCTCAGGGACTGATAGGCCACATTTGCCAAAGCATAGCTTGAGGGAGGAAGTGGACAGTGACTGACGTGGGGCCAGTCCAAGATTCACTGAATCTCCAGGTCTACATTCATCCACCTCCCCACATGGACCAGACTGGAGGGAAGCACAGGCCTAGCGAGGGCTGGAGAGGAGGTGGGAGGTGGAGGACACTTTAGAAAGGATGAGGAGATTAGAACACCGCTGTCCAAAGCTGCAGCCTCCTACTCACATATGGGGCTTTAGTTCATAGAAGGTGTAGTCTCTGTATTTGGCAATGAACTCGGGGCCGTAAATGGGCAGCTGCTGGTAAGGGTTGACTGAGATCACCACATTCCCGATGTAGGTCTGGAACCAGGAAGGAGGTGAAGCGGGTGAGGAGGGCATGTGAACTTCCCCGACACACCCATAGCCAGCCACACCCACAGCGCACTCACATAAACCTCCTTGTTTTCATAGCGAAGCTGAAGGTTCTTGATCAGAGAAGCCTCCTCCAGGGGTTCCAGGAGGACAAGGTCCTCTACTCCCACAGAACCTTCCATGAGAGGCAGGTTGAGGGGCTGCAGATCCTGGGAATAAAGGGGCAATTTTCTGATGTCTGCTCAGCTTAAATGGCCACTAAGCATGTGAGAACAGGGAAGAAGCCTCGAGAGCCCCCAGCCTACAAGAGCCTCTGTACCAGCCCAGGCTAAGCAGGCAGCCACATCTCTCCGCAGGAGGTAGGGAATCCTCTGCTTCCTGGGGTAGGGGACAGAACCACCTACCTCTGACCACCTGGAGAAGGACAGTACCCAGGAGGCAGCAACAGGAGAGCAGAGTTGCTTCAAGGAGAGAAGGCTAAGGAGGAAAGTGGGAGCCAAGCTTTATGCTGCAGCCAGGTATAGGAAGCTCCCCTTCCTGCTTGGTTCTGAGGCTCCAGCGAGCACCCAGATGCCCCTGCTACTCACCCTGGTGCTCTTGTTCACCCCTGCCCCTCCTATTTTAGCCATTGCAAATCCCTATACCCAGCTGGGAGCAGTGGTGCATGCCTGTGGGCCCAGCACTTAGGAGGCTGAGGCAGGAGGCTTGCCATGCGTTTGAGGCCAGCCTCAAGTAGAGAGCAAGACCCTGTCTCAAAACAAACAAAAAAACACTTATACCCATCTCAGTTCTTTCAGAGTTCTCTCTTCCCTATGATTGCTACTGTAAGCTTCACTTTTAAGTAGGGATTGAACAAGGAGATGAGTTAGGGACAGAGACAGGAGTCCTCTGTTAGAGCCTGGAATACCCAGTAGAAAACGAAAGCTTTGCTTCCTCAGTAATAAACAGCTGTCCAGGCCTCCTGACGTCCTCCGCTTCTGCCCTTATTTTTCCATCTCCAGCATTACATCCATTTCTGTAAACTTCTAGCTCAGACTTTGCCCAAAGAGACACACCCAACTTTTGAGGGGGAGGGCTGCAGGGAGGGCTACGGGGCTGGGGCCCCGCGCCGCAGGCACATGGCAGCTGTTCCCTCAGAAGGAAGCCGAGCCCTCCACAGGCTTTCCTGTGGAACTACACAGGCGGGGTGACTGGGTGGAGGTTGGTCATTGGTGCAATGGTTAATGCCACTCCCAAATAAGAATAAAAGAAATGTACTTTCCCACTGTCCTGCATCTCAGAACCTGGGGGGAAGGGGAGAAAGCAGCGATGGAAGGTGGGGCAAGAAGAGGGGATACGGGCTCCTTCTCCCCTCACTCCCGAAACTTCCTGGAAGGACACAACCGAGGAAGGGATCATACCAATAAAAAGTCTCTAGGCATCACACAGCGTTTGCCAGAGGCCAGGCAGAGCCTTAGACATTGTGCAGAGAGATACTAATTCATCTGACGCTTACAATGCAGCAGGTACTATTATTATCTCGTAGTTTTCAGATTTAAAGAAAAAAGCGGGATCTTTTAAGTAACTTGGCAAGGAAGAGTAACCAGGCAGTGGGTTGAGAGAAGGCATCTTTGGGTGGGGATCTGAGAGTGGTGAGCAGGTGAGAAGTCGGGGGCAGGGAAGGGGAAAAGGAAACGGGGTCCAGATGGGGCAACCCCAGGTACGACAGACAAGTGACAGGTCAAGGAAGGACTCACCAGGCACTGGAACGAGGGCGTCACTCCAGTGTCCCTTGGAGAAAGGTGGATGAAATCCCAGTTTGACAGGAAGAGGGCATGGGAGCCCCAGGCACCCAGTGTGGAGAGGTCTTAGTGGGAGCTGTCCATGGTGTCAGAGAGGAGAGGAGGCCACCTTCTCTTGCCAGCGTCCACTCCTCAGATCTCCCTTTGTGTTGCCTCCTCCAGCCCCTGCTGCCCGTGCCAGTCAGGCCAGGAGAGTCTGGAGAGATGGCTGCTCAGCACAAAGTCCAAAGCCCTTCCTGCTGAGGGTGTGGCTCACTTAACCCTTTGCAGGCCTGTGGCACTCAGTCTCCCTCTCGGGAGGAAAGGATATCTGGTTGCCTTTATTTAGCTAAGGGCTGAAGTAGAAAAGAGATTTTGCTCCACTATCCCCCAAATTTGGAAATTAAACCAGGAGTGGAATTTGTAGCCAAGGAAAAGGTTTTCTGAGAAGCCAGAAATTCTGCCATAGAGGAAAGCAGACTGGGATGTCTTCCTAGCAGGGACAGTACCTCCCTCAAACCTATCCTATCTTACTGGGAGTCAGAGGGCATTAATGAGATTGCCTGGGAGTCAAGCAAACAAAATCCCCAAATTCCTCTCTTCCCCTATAAATCAGCCTTATCAGAGACTGAGGGATTGATAGTAACACTTCGCACTTGTACAGACGTGCCAGGCTCACTGAATTCCAACCTGTACCATCTCGCTGACTAGCCCCACCCTGAAAGATAAGCAATGCAGACACTCTATTCTAAAGGGACATTACAGCAAACACCAGGCTCAGAGAGGTTACACAGCTACCACATCCCAGAACCAGGAACACAGTGCAGCCTCCTGACCCTGTGTGCCAAAAGTTTCAGCCCAAGTTCCAATGTTCCTAACTTTACTACTTCTTCAGCACCAGGATTCTAAATAACACTTTGAGGCACTGTTCCCTGGACTTACCCCAGCAGAAAATAGCTCCCTGATAGATAAAAAGCTTATCAAATCTAATTTCCTAAGTACCCTCCCCATCTACCCAGGAAAATTCCTAAACAGCAGGTCCCTCTGTCTACCAGCTTCTCTCCCAGGCATGCACAAAGAGCAAATTAGGCAATTAGACACTTAACTACAGATAAGACTTGATTCTCCAACTCCCAGCCACAGCTGCTTAGTTCAAGGCCCAAGCTCTCTTGCTCGGCAGCACTCTGCATAAGCCTGGTCCACCAGCAGTCCATTATCAAGCTGCCCTTACATAATTTATCGATCTACTTAACTCTATTTTGTGGGCAAAGTAAGATAGAAAACTGAGTGGAAGTGACATCAAACACAATCCTAACGGCAGCCCATCTTCCCCTCCTCTCTCTCTCCAGCAGGAGCTCTTTCCCTCAGTAAAATTTCCTACTCTTTAAAAAAAAAAAAAAAGCCAGGTGTGGTAGTGTACACTTGTAATCCTAGCACTTGGCAGGCTGAGGCAGGAGGATCATTGGGAGTTGGAGGCCAGCCTGGGCTACAAAGAGAGTTCAAGTCCAGCCTGAACTGCATAGTGACACCCTGTCTCAACAACAAAAAAAAAATCCCATGTATGGGTGCAGCAATATCACAGTGTCTGAGCCATAAGTGACTACAGATTCTCTTGTGTCCCGTAGAAGAAACAGAATGAGGGACAATGCTTTTCCATAGCCACAACACTGCAAGCCTGGCAGAGTTGACACCTGAACCCAGGCCTCACGTTCGCTTGGCCAGCAATCTGCAGCACTGGGGTTTACCTTCCTGTCTTCCCATTCCCACATGAGCCTACTGCATGTTCCCAGGAGGGAAGCGAATCTAAGGGACACAGCAACCTTAGGCGAATCTGAGTGCAAAAACCAGGAAAGTTAAAATGGAATCCGTGGGCCATTCTACACTAGAATGGCATGTTCATCCACCAGCTGGCATTTCAGAACCTGTGAAAACATTTCTGGGGTGGGAAAGAGGTAGAGGAAGAGGAAAGGATGCAGCACTGTGAACCAGTTTCTAGACAAAACTGAAGCAATTGGAGCTTCTTTCTTTACTGACTCAAAAACCACCTTCCTTTGTGCCCCATTAAAATGTCTAGTCTGGGGCTTCAGTGTAGCTCAGTGGTGCACTGCCTGCCTAGCATGTGTGAGGTACCAACCTACTCCATGCAATGGAAACTTCTGAAAATAACGAGAATGAGGTGGGGGGTCTATACAACTTTGTCAAACTCAGCAAAACTGTACTTAAAACTGGTAAACTGGGGCCGGGGGTGTAGCCCAGCAGCACAAGTGCCTGCCTGGCAAGCGCAAGGTCCTGAGTTCAATTCCTAGTATAAAAAAAAAAAACCTGGTAAACTTTATTGCATAAAGTTACTCCAGTAGAGTTGACAAAAAAAAAAAAATAATAATAATAATGGTGAAGAGGGAACCATTCCGAATCTTCTGGTGATTTCTCATAAAAGCTCGGCGAGCACCCATCTGCCTAAGCCCATTCATTCAATAATCCTCCCAGAGACATCAACTTTTTTAAAAACACTATGTAATAAAGTTTTTTAAAATGATGGCCGAGATACTTGGTGGTAACAGGGCCTATAAATTATCGATGTTGCACCAGGTGTGATGTCACACACCTATAATCCCAGGACTCAGGAGGCTGAGGCAGGAGGATCGTTGTAAGTTTGAGACCAGTCTGGTCTACAAAATGAGTTCAAGACCAGCCTGAACTACATAGTGAGACCCTGTCTCAAAAAGGAAAAAAAAAAAAATTAACATTGTCAATAACACCAAGTACTTACTATGTGCCAAGCAACAGTCCATACATAGACCATCAACATCCAAGTCACCTGGAATCAGACTAGAAAGGCAGAATCCTGGGCATGACTGCAGATATGCAGAACCAGATCTGCATTTTAACAAGTTCCCCTGACCATTACTATCCATGTTAAACTTGAGAACTACTTTACACATCTTAAACTTTTTCTGTTCTTACTACAACCCTGTGATATTGCACATCTAGTAATAATGTTTTAAATTTTTGCTAATTCAACCATTAATGATCATCTATGATCTCTTCATTACCTAGTAAGTTACAAAGGAGAAAAAGGATGTCATCTGTGGGCATTAAATCTACATAAATTTACATATGATCTACACCCTGTTTTCTTATTAGTCTTCAATCAGTCAATTTGTCTTTTAAAAAATGTACAATGGATTTCAAGTATCTAAGAACAAAGAAGACAGGTACAGAATTAATACAAATGCCAGACAAAGGAAATAGTCAACACATTAAAGAAAAAAGAAAAAGTAGCAGCAAACTCCTACAGCAAAAGCTGGGCTTAGACATAATCAAACCTTACATTCCCAGGCCCTTAACGCTCATTACAGCCCTGGACCCTCTATATCTTACATAAATCTCTTGGTAGGGATCCCCCACCTGTATCCACAGATTCCTCCCACCCCAATGGAGAAAGAACAGATACTTTATGTCATAAAATAATAAAAGAACTAAAGTACAATCAGAGTAGCTTCCTGGGCCGGAAATAACCTTTACTTTTCCTTTGATCAGCAAAGCACTACAACCTGCTACTCCTGCACGATTGCCCCTACGAGACCTGGCATCCCAGGAAATCATTCAGTCCAAGGATGGCAGCAGATAGCACAGACACAGGCTTGGGAGGGATGGTCAGAAGAGGGGAAACCAATGGTGTGAAACTGAAGAGTCAACCACTGATTATCTGAAAGTATGAGCTCCAAACAACAGCATATATTTAGATCAACAGTCTATAAAACTTTATTAAAACTGGGGTTACTTACAAACTATATAATAAAAAGGAAAACATACATAAAACATCATTATTTTTTCTTACAGAAAGATAAAAATGAAACCCATGGCAAAGAGCGGTCCCTGATTTTATTCTTTACAAACATTTATGAACATTTTAAATATGACAAACCTGTTATCTAAACACTAAGGCATTACCCACAGGCTAAAACTTACCCAGTAATTTCTTAGCCCTGTTATTTCAACAATTCCATGCACATGGAACTGTGGCAACTGTAGTCTGTAACAGTTTCTTAAATTCACATTCTGAGTTGTCTGTTAACAGAACACTGCTTATGCTATAGGCGTGAGTTCACTGTCTTCAAGTAGTCATCAGGGTGTGCAAGAGGACGATGACACACGTAGGTGGGAGGCGGGGAGTCTGTGTGACAGCTCAGTGACAATGGCATGAACCTTTCTGTTTATCCCCAGCAGGCTCCGGCTCCTGCCATGTAAGGCACCAGATACCCTTTTCAAGGCAGTAATTATCTAGAACCAACTCAACAGCAACCTGAATCCGTAAGCTGTCACTAAGACACCACTGGGCCCCACAGTTGCATTGGTTCCCCTAAAACAAATAAATAAATCGATTCTTCCTCATAGAAACAAGCCAAAGGTTCAGATGTATCTGCCCTGCACAGGGGCTATTTTATGTTTATTACTTGGTTTCAGTGCCTATATAATGTAAGAAACAATAAATCTACCCAACTCTCCTCTTCTTAGTTCAGACAGAAGTCATAGCGTTTTAATAGTTATTATCTCATATGTCAGACCTCAGTGCAAAGGAATACTAGGATGCTTAATTTCCTTTCCTCCTACTTCAACTTTCACCACTCAACTCAGAAGAACTATGAGTACACGGCTAGGAACCATTTTTAGGCAGGCATCCGTCTGAGCCCTTCTTTTTTATTTTTCTGGAACAACAAAAAGATTGAGGACAATTACATAATCCATTCCCAATCCTTTTACGGATATCAGGGCCTGGGGGGCTTTTCGACTTCCTTAGGTCCTTTCGTTCATCAAACCTCCACCTTAATGCCCACTGGGGACTGGGCAAAAGGGAGACAGTAGACAAGAGAGGGGCTGGGCACAGGGATGGGGTGCATTACTGTAAGAGGAAGAGGGGCACCCAAAGTGCTGTCACTAGCAAGATTCCCTTTGTAACAGACACAAAAATCACAGATTTCGGGAAGGAAATGAACTGGCTTTGGTATGATACAGTGGCAGATAGGAATTTCTTATAGAAGGTATCAAAGTTGTTAAATTTTTCTAGGTTTTGGTCATTATGTTCTGTTGCTGTCATGAAAACCACCTGAGTAGGAAAGTGCAGAGAAAGTATTTTGGGCCAGCTGCCTTTCATACTCCCATTACTGGGAATCATGCCCTTACGTAACTTGGTCAGACCGATTAGACAATAGATTTCCAATGCTGACGAGACCCTGAGCCCTCAGGCCAATTTATGGCTTGATATTTGTTGAGCAAGATGCTGACGCGGCAGCAGATGTGGCTCCGCTGTCCAGCTCGCCCCACAGTTACCCTTCAATCCTCCCTGATGAGATCGGCCTGAAATGAGACCATGCTGAAACTGCAATAGCTGTAACTGCCGGGGAAAATTAAACAGGGGCTTCAAGTAGCCAGCAGACTGAGCCAGCAGACTGCGTGGCCAAGAGGGAGACAAGAACAGCTCCTAAAGGCTTAGAGTCAAGTAATCTCCAGGCACACAGACGCTCTGAGACATCCGGGCAGAGCTGCACAGGCAGGCAGGACAAGGACACAGCACACTAAACAGGCACCGTCCTTCACTGTCTGAGCAGCGTTCACGCTGCGGAAGCAACTGTCATCTCCACCATCTGAAGCTCAGTTCTCCAATTACCTGACAGGGAGTAATAAAGTGAAAGAAAAAAACTGGTCTTGAAACTGTATTTCACAAAGAGTTGACTACACAGAAAAGGAGGATCCTTCCCAACTTCCCAATGGCTTCTCACTGAAATAAAGACATAAACCAGGAAATATCACTCTGGAGGCAAGCTACCATCTCCCTCAGAAGGTGGGGAAGGCACCAATATCTCCAGATCATGAGACCTTTTGTACAGTTAAATTATTTATACTCAAATATCTTAGGTCCAAAATTTCTATAAATGTCAAAACATGTCTATAAATATAAAAAAAAATAATACTTCACAGGGTTTTTTACAGGCGAAGGTTGTACGCTGGGGTTTAAAGGAAGGGCCTTGTGCATGCTAGGCAAGTGCAATACTACTGAGCTACATCTCCAGTCCATCGGAGGTTTTAATTGTTCTTTGTAGGAGGATAAAATTTTACCATGCACATAATTCACAAAGGGATGAAGGCTTCCCAATATAAAGTTTCTTGTACTCTGCAATTTTAAGCCACAGCATCTACCAAATACTGTTCATTTTTCTCTTTTTACTGTCAATTTCTGCCAATTGAGGTAGTTGTCAATTTAGAACAGCTGAAGGTTCTGGGAGCCCAAGATCTTTCAAAATTACATCCTAATGGCTGGTCTGAATGTGTTATAACAGCTTTTTAAAAATCCATCTTCCTGCTCCATGATCATGGTTAGTCTGAAAGGCCAATGCTGTATACTTCTCACCAATGTCCACCTTCCTAGCTAAAGGAATTACAGCTTTTCCCAAAGTACGAAAGTGAAAAACCACAGAGAAAGAACCAAGCAAATGACAGACCCTTGGGGATTTGCTCCCTCATAAATGTTACTGCTGGCTTGTAAGAGTCCTTTACAAAGGCAAAAGCATATGAAACTAAGGCCACTATAGTCACTATAATACAAGACTGCATGAATCTCTGGCCAGAAATGGAATTGCAAATACGTGTGATAAATTCATAGAAAAATGTGTCTGCTCCTGATGGCTGAGTGAACATCCCCCTAGAGGTCTATTTTCTGGCAATGCAAATTATGGTAGCTACAAGATACAAACCATGTATCAAGAAACTCCACAGATGTTTCAGGGCTTACAAGTGAGCCAGATTTGGGAGGGTGCAGGTGGTAAGGAAGGCTGAAAGAACGAGCAGATGGTGTGCAGAGCAAGGCAGACAAGAGGGTATTTTCTCCCACAGTAACTCAAAGATATGTGACCTAATGACAGGGAACATGGGATAAAGAAGAGCACTTTTAGCTGGCAGAAGGGATGAGGGAAAGAAAGGAGACAAACTCGGAGTTCAGTTTCACAACCCACAGGTGAGAGAACAGACCCTCCCTGAAAGGGAAAAGGAAGAACAAGGAACGTGGGAATGTACTTGAAAGACAGAAGTAGATGTGGAACATGATAAAAAGTCCAGGAGGCCTCACATACAGGGCGCCTGCAGCTACATCCTTAAAGCAAACAGGACTCAGAATATCATGCATGTGAGAACTAATTCAAAGTTCAACACAGCAGCTCCTGGGGCTTTCATGGATAATCTATGCTAGTAAGTACCTAAGGACCAAAAGGCCTCATCACCCCGGAGCGCCTGCTTGTTCTGGGACTTGAGTTTGTTAAATTTCTAAAAATACATTTCTTTTTAAAAAACAAGACAGGCCGGGGGTGGTGGCTCATGCCTGTAATCTCAGCACTCAGGAGGCTGAGGCAGGGGGATCACCATGAGTTCGAGGCCAGCACAGGGTATATAAGCGAGTTCAAGGCCAGTCTGCACTACATGGTGAGACCCTGTCCCCCCCAAAAACAGATAAATAAAGGGTTACTCTAAAGTCACCAAATAAAAGCTGAAGTGAAATATTTGCGGGTTTCTCTGGCAGATGCAGCCTACGGTCTGAAAGCATTACTGCAGGTACACCTCACTTGGGAGTGCCAGCCATGGTGACAGAAGTCATGACTGAATCAACTTCCAGGAGGAGCTACAATGCCATGCTGGCTGAGAACATCCGGTTTCTTGGTAACAGAAAAGTGGGCTGATAGCTTAACTGGGGGAAGTGCACTAGCACAGCACTCACTGCTTCACCCATTCTCCTTTCTCAGCGATCCCAGAGACAACCGAGGCCGCTCCCAAAGGGAGATCTACGCAAGCCTCTCATTTCAGTGGGAGAATCTCTGCATCATCCCTCTGCCTTCCGGCTGCAGCATGGACCAAGCCACCCTACACAAAAGGAAGACTACCCTCTCTACAGCGGGAGGCTGTTTTGTGCGGCAGTGGGGTAGACAGAATCTGGATCTTCCTCCTCAGAGGACACTTCCTCATCCAGGGCAATAATGCTTCCTAACCCGTACTCCTGCTCATGGACAGAAACTTCATTTGGTGTGAGGTGGAAGGAGCCTTCCATAAAGTCAGCAAATCTGGAAAAGAAAAGGTACATTCTTTAGCAATCTGGCTTCTACCCTTCCAATTGTCTTTCAAAATAAGAAAAAACTAAAATGCTTGATATGCTCGCAGCTCTAATTTTATAGAGTCAAGCCAACCTTCTTGTCCCCACTTTGGCAAAAAAAACCCAAAAAAAACAAATGGGGAAAAAAGAAGGGCCGGGATCATAGGCCAACATTTCCTGCAGCTCCATCTAGCTTAATAAGCACTAGCCTGTCCTTTTTAGTTATGAAAATGCGAAGGTTCCTTGAGTCATCATATTCCTGATAAGAGAAGATCAAGGGTATTACAGTTATTTGTGTTTATGGCCCTATAAACTTTATGCTGTCAGGATTCCAAATTGAATCTTCACATACTCATTTTACCAACTAAAAAGCAAAAAAGAAAATCCCACTCAGGAAGCAATGCAGAACTTGCAGAGAAGGCTAACTTAATATGATGCTTCAATAAAAGCTAGTGCAGATAGTTCCTTGGGGAAACAGGAAATGGGCAACTGCTTAATATACGCTCTCCATGGCTCTCTCTTGACCACTCCTAGGTTGACAGAAAATAAGGGCCATAAATACAAGGTTATCTAGATGTTTGGTCTCTGTTAGAACTCAAAGTCACAGTGACCCTGACAGATATCTGGCTTATCTGGCCAAAAGTTTACCTTTTGGGAAACTGGATCCGAGAAATGGTCTTCCAGGGAGAGCAGTCTGGACTGTTACAAAACGTTCGGAGCTCTTCTAAAGCCTTTCGGGTCTCTACCTCTCCTTGTATCCGATACTCTTCTTCTGTCAGAAGACGAGGGGGAACAGGCTTTTCTCTTGCCTTACACATCTTTCTGTGCTCACCAAAATAACACCATGAATCATTAATCAGAAATCTATATCCACCCTCCTCTCTAGCTCCACTCAGCGGGCTACGTACACAGCAGCCAGTCTGAACGCTACAGGTTAGCATTCCCATCGTCATCCCAAGGAAATCTTTAGTTATAAGTGGGCACCTTGGAGTGAAGTTAAAGTGGTCAACACTGTGTGCTACTGTGAATAAAGTCACTTATTTTCCAATAAATGATAAATAAAATATTTATTTTCCAGTAAGTGGAAAAATGATAAGAAAACAATCTTATAATACTGTGGTCCATTGACTTGTTTCCTCAAACTGAAGGTATCACCATTTTGACTACCTGCAACAGAATAACTATTAACAATCTCAGAATCCACGACCATTCCATACTCAATATGCAAAGTGATAACATGCTATGAATTACATCTTAAAATAAGACTAGGACTTCCAAAGCAATCTCAGAAATAGGGTTAATATTGAACCAGCCACACACAGTGATGCACGCCTGTAATCCCAGCACTTGGGAGGCTGAGGCAGGAGGATCATTGCAAGTTTAAGCCCAACTGGGCTACAAAGTGAGCTCAAAGCCAGCCTGAACTACACAGTGAGGCCCTGTCTCAAAAAGACAATAAATAAATAAATAAATAATCTTTTTTTTTTTTCCGGGACCGGGGATCGAACTCAGGGCCCTAGTGCTTAGCGGCAAGCACTTAGCCCACTGAGCTGTACCTCCAGCCCTAAATAAATAATCTTGAACAAGCAAACCTGAGGCCTGTGGTATAAAATATTATGTGCGCCACCTAGTGGTAACAAAAACACATGACACTTTACTTTTATATAATGACTAGAATAAAAATTATACAAAGCGTACAGTATCTAAAAAAATTGGAAAGAAAAAAGGCAGAAGCACAACACAGTAATTTCCCATTAACAAAGAGGATCCCAGGGCCACACCTCTGTATCCTTTTGCTGTAAACTGCATCTCACATTGAACATATCAGCACAGTTGTATGGCCTTTCAGTCACCTGTAGGTGATGTACAGCCACTGGACACGGTACTCCAGGTTCTTAGTGCACAGTGCAATGACGACAACGCCAAGGGCAATGTGCGGTATCTGGATGCCAGAATACATGAAGCCCAGGCCCATCAGCTGCAGGGCCCAAGTCAGCAGGTTGATGCTTCGTTCATTCTCCAAGGGCCCGTATTTGTAACACACTGCGAAACTCACGAATCCAACTGTGAGGATGTAGCCTATGGGAGAGTTATGACAAGACATTCTTTTTATTTATGTTTAGCACAGACATAGACAAAGTAACAAATAATTTGTTTAGGGAATACCAGCAAATTCTCTATTTACTGAACCAAGAAAATGGACAAGTTCTTTACTCAATTATTCATACTTTTTCATCATAAGGAGAAATGTGCATACGTGTGTGTACAAATCACACACGCACGAACACACATATAACTTTCTAACATTTCTGTTATCAGAAACTTACTTGGTTCAAATAGAGCATTAAAGCTACATGCTGAATAATTCTGAAACCGTCTATTTTTAGAAACAGATTTCTAAATGTCTATTTTTACAAAATAGAGATTAATCACTTCTTAAACAATATATCCAGGGTTTTTATTCTTATGACCAAAGAATCTTACTCTGTAGATAAGATTCACTACAACTTCTTAAGGCTCTCAGGTGTATTTAAAGTATGATTAACAGTCAATGTATAGCTTTTCAGAAAGATGCTTATTATGTAAAGAGAAATTTTTTATAAATACCAACAAGTTAGTCTCCTTAGTAGCAGCATTTAAATTTAAAGTAATGGTAGGGCTGGGGATATAGCTCAGTGGAATAAGCGCTTGCCTAGCAAGCGCAGGGTCCTGAGTTCGATCCCCAGTACTGCAAAAAAAAATAAATAAATAAAAAATAAAAAAATAAAGTAATGGTGTTAGAAATAAATGGAAAACTGACTTTTACTAGTTAATCAAATGTCATAAACTTTTTTTTTTTTTTTTTCCGGTACCGGGGATCAAACTCAGGACCTTGCGCTTGCCAGGCAAGTGCTTATGCCACTGAGCTATACCCCCAGCCCCGTCATAAACTATTAACTCCTTATAAGTAGGCAACATTTTTTCATGATCAAGTTAACTAAAACAGCCTACAATTTGCAAAATAGAAAGCAAAACTGATAACACTTACTTAAAAGATATTGCCAGTAACACTTCCAGATCTCCTGTAAGTTCTTAAAAACCAGCTGAATGAGGTACAGAGAAAAGGACCAGCCTCCTACCAGGATGACATAAATGGGACTTTTCTAAAATGGAGTAGAGGTGAAAGCAAAAAGTTACAAGATTTTCTGTACAAAAAAGCAGCAAAATGGAACTGATTTTTCTTAAAATTTAATGTACTCAAAATGCACATTTTTAAAATGATACCCTTTTTATCTAAAAAGGTACAATTTGCAAGGAACACTGGAAAAATGAGATGCTAAATAACCTTAAAACCTGATTATGTAATTAGAAAACAGTTTGACTTTAATTTCTGCTGAGCATAGGACTTTAGAAAGAGTTTATATGCAATCAGGTTCCAGTTTCATCATGGAAAGTACCTTTCAGAATCAATAAAAGAGTAGGGCATTCACTCCTCAGCCATCAGTGAAAACTGTCAGGGTTCTAAGATTACCCAAGTTCATCTAATGCATATGAGGGTCCTGCCACTCACCTTCGGCATAAACTTCGATAGTATAAAAATGATGATTAGGAGAGAGGCCACAATTCCCACACTCATCCCAGTGGAATAATAGAAAACCTGACTCCTGCAGACAAAGAACGTATTTTATGACTATAGGCATATACTTCATACACAGCTAAAACTAGGACACCTAAGCTAGCCAAGCATTTATACACACAATTACATTCACCATGGGGAGTTGGTGTATGTCATGTACGTAACCCACCTTTTTACTTCCCATTCCCCTCCCCTCCCTCCATCTCCATTTCTTTCCCATTTGCAAAAGATCTCTCTGTTCATACTATCTATCTTGTATGTTGCTCAAGATTTTCTTAAAGGTACAAACTAGGGCAGATATTTGCCAAAAGTTTGAGTTCAGAGAACAGAAGTGTAGAAACTGATACAATGTAGTTGTTGCTAGATTATAAAAATTGTATCAATTAGGTTCCCTCAAGTGGGTTCCAAGCATAAACCCATTTCCATCCCCAGTGCCTCTCCCAACCCAATTATTTTTTTTGTTTTCTAGTTTTTTGTTTCGTTTGGCTTTTTAATTTTGAGACAGGGTTTCACTAAGTCACTAAATTGCCTGGATTGGCCTCGAACTTGTAATCCTCTTGCCTCAGCCTCCCAGACAAATGGGATTATAGGATGTACCCCCATGTCAAGCTCCAACCCAAGTTTTAATAAGAATATTTCTTCTAAGGAACTGCTCAGCTTCTCTGGGAAGAAAGAAAGCAAGAATACTGCTCAAGTAGAGATCAGAAACTGAACTGAACTGCTTAACCCAAAGAACAAACAAATCTTTCAGGAGTCTCTGACAGCAATCCCACACCCATTCCAGGCTTTCTACCTGTCGGCCCTCCCTGACGGGGTTTCTCTCAGAATCCCCAGTACAAGAAGGAGCTCCCTCGAGCCCCTCAGGTCCCAGCTGCTCGTTGTTCATTCACACAACTGCCCCTTCACTTGCAGTGCTGCTTCTACCCTTGCCCGATGTCTGCTCAGCTAGTGACATGCTTTCTTTATATCTGTACATGTCAGTTTTACCTGTCTTCACTAAAAGACTCCTCAAGGAAGGAAATGAACAGTGACGTCTATCTCCTTACATATCGGGCACTAACTATACTCTATCAGTCTCTGCAGTAACACATTACTTCTAACAGCAGAAAGAGTGGAGTGGTGGTGGCCAACTGCACAGCACACTGGCTAAATCCACTTAACCTTACAATGACTACCTAGTAAGGGAGGTTTTTTTTTTTATTTTGGGTTTTTGAGACGATCTTGCTGTGCAGTTCAGGCTGGCCTTGAGCTCACTTTGTAGCCCAGGCTGATCTCGAACTCCCAACAATCCTCCTGCCTCAGCCTGCCAAGTGCTGGGATTACAGGCTTGCACCACCACGCTCAGCTAAGGGAATTTATTAACAACATTATTCAAATTGGATAAAAAACAAACATTGCAATACGTATTAATGTATTTTCTAAAATACCCCAGCAGACAATTCCCAAGCCACACAGGTCTAGGAGTGGGAACAGCAATACCTACGGTCTGTACGACAAAGTGCCATGTATGGGCATGAGTGAGCCTTGTTAGGGTGCACGCTAGCCAAGGGACCTACCTGCTCAGTAAGTCTCCACAAAAAAACAGTATAAGTCCAAGGAAGAAAATGAGGAAGAGTTTGGGGTCAAATCCTGAAGTAAAGAAAGATTTTTGCTTAATAGGGGAAACAAACAGTTTAAGGCACTATATAATAAAAAGCAATTTTGGTCTATTGGTTGGGAACACTAAAAAAAGTAAATTCAACCCAAAGCCTGGGCGCCCTCTCAGAGAGAAAGTATAACTAGGGCTCTGACTAAATAGCACCTACCTGAAGGTTTTATTTTTATTTTGGCTACCTATGTTCTAAGCTTCACTTTGGAACAAGCTGCACAGTGCCATCAACATTTCATGCAACTGTCCACAAGGGGGCTCTACCACTCTGGCTTTCAAGCCAAGTCTCGCTAGCAGGGAATTCAGATTTGCCTAGAACTTTGGGTCAGGACCTCATGTTGTTTTTTGACTGCTTTTATGCCTAACAATACTACATTTTCTCCTTTGCTACATAGCACAGCACCACTGGAAAAGTCTACACACTAAACACATCTCACCCAGGACCAGTGAACCCAGGCAAAGGCCTCTTAGTGGTATACCAGACTCTGGCATCTTTTACATTTGGAGTTCTGTATTTAGGGGAGGCCCCAGTAGACAGGAGCAAGAAGAGTCAGTTAATACAGAACACAAAAAACAGGCCAACCCTACACAACTATGGAGCTGCAGGACAAATGGTAGGGCACAACCACATGTCTGCTACTCATATACCTATGACTCCTAGGGCCTGGGGAACAGCCCTGCGGAAACCAAGTCAAAGAGAATTCAACAAAAACTACGCCCTCAGACACCTTCAGAGAAGGAAAGACTCTTACTTCCACTCAATCCAAACTTAAGCTACAGTAATCTTCAACTTTAATGATGGTTCCACAAGTATTTTCTACTTGTGAATTACTAAATATTCAATTCTAGCTTTCCTCAGTTTTTATTGTTTAGCCATTCATGTCTTGAAATGAAGGACAGCTGCCTTTTGTTTAGAAGTGTTCGAAAGGCATGAACACAATTACCTAGTTACTCTAAGAGTACTGGGCATTATCAGTGTCAGGCCACAGGCACTATTAGCAGCAGGGGAGCCCTCACAACTCTAGGCAAGGAGCTGCTGGAATAACAGAGGTGAAGTTTGATTTCTAGGCCTGGGGTCTGACATGAGATGGAGTCACTATAAACTGGAGCCATGGTGAACGCTGGGTTATCATCAGAACCAAAATGGTTTCCGGGTCTCACTAATTACACCCTCCAGAACTCAGTCCCTACTCACTATAGCATCCATCAGAAACACAGAGATGAGACTTACTCCGGGTCACAATGACACTGTACTTGGTGTCGTTCTCTATAGTATCAACTCTGAGGCAGGTTTTTGTGCTGTACAGACCCACGTTAACATAGGTGTCATTCAATTTCTCTTTTAAAAAGGAGGAAAAAAAGTTCCAGATACTAAACTGCTCTAGCTCCTTCAGTTTCTCCTCACTGTCCACCTGGGTGACTCGAACCAATCTGGAACTATTTACCCGGATCTGTAACACAAGTAAAATCAGAGTAAGAAAAAAGTAGCAATTTAAATTTTTCACAAATATAATTTTTAAAACCCTTTAAAGTAAATAGCTGAATCAGTAAGGGTACCAGTATTCCACAAGGCTTCTCAGAAATACACATATGTACTACCTAAAACATAATTGGACAAACTACACTGCACACGGCACAGAGGCAGCTGTTAGTGTGTTCTTGTTAATGTGATTTGAATCTGTGATTAGGCCACAACATAGGCAGGGAAAGACTCCCAAGGTGAAAGAGTTATCAATACAGCTATTTATGAGAAACCATACAACGCAAGGGCCTAGACTATTAAGAAAATTGTCACTGGGGCTGGGGATATAGCTCAGTGGCATAAGCACCTGCCTGGCAAGCACAAGGTCCTGAGTTCAATCCCCAGTACCGCAAAAAAAAAAAAAAAGAAAGAAAATTGTCAGTCATAAATAGTCCCAGAAAACTGAAAACGTTTCCCATAATGACAGCCTGGAAAGTTCAACCCATTGTCATAAATCACTGATTATGGGGTAAAAATGTTGTTACAACATACCCCAGATAGAATATGATTTTTATATCAAACAGTAAACAAGAATTTTAAAAGCCATAAGTCTGCTTTTAGGTTTTTGATATGAACAACAAACACCTTTATCTGTAACCATACTTATAAAGCAGAGACATTTCCAAAAGGGCTTATTTTATTCAGTCACAATTACAGCCACTCTTGCTTACCAGGTGACTTAACAATGTTATTAAATAAATGAGACAGATACCATTCTACCAAGGGGAAATTTCAGCTCAGGGGGTTTATGAACTATCTCATGTAGACTCGAAACAGAAGAGAAGCAGCGAAGTACTAGGCACAGACACACAAGGGCAATCCCAGCACGCTGGGAGGCTGGGGGAAGGGTCATGAGTTTGAGCACAGCCCCTGGGCAACTTAGTAACTCAGCAAATACTAAAAGGACTAGAGGGCTGGGGCTAGCTCAGCAGCACAGCGCCCACCTGGGCAGGTCCAACTCCCAGTACCAAAAAAATAAACAGAAGGACTAGACATGTAGTTTATTGTGAAGGCCCTGGGTTCAATCCTGATTACCACCAAAAAAAGGAGCAGCAGCAGCAGTAAAATAAGAGTTTATACCCTGACAGGCACACCGCAACTTCCAGCCAAGGAAGGCAGAAGGCCTGTAAGAGAACTGTGGGTGTGCACGCCTATGTGTTTGACTGTGTCCATGCTACAAAAGGGAGACTGGAATGCAAAGGAAGCACCTTCTTTGAGAAAAGGAAAGGAAAGATCACCTCAGGGTCACAGTACTGTAAGTCTACAGGAAAGAGCGGAGACACCTGGGAGGGGCTCCATGTTAGTACCTGTATCCGTGTCCACACATCGTGCCACTTTGGGGTAAACGAGTTCTCGTAACAGAACTGTGTGCTGGTATGCATATCATAAGCTTGGGATTCCCGAAGCGTGACCACATTGGTTCCAGCTTTATACAAAGGAAAGAAACAAGATTTAAACATAAGAGAGCAAGGTAATTAATAACTATAATTCATTTTATAAAAAGAAGTAAACTGATCACTTTCTTAAACTTGGGGCTAAAGTATCAGCCAGACTGAAAAACAAGAGGAAAAAAACTGAAGAAAAGAAATAAGGCAGAGTCTTTATTTCCACCCAGTTAATGGACATGCACGTGTGCTTTGGATGGACACAGGGCCTTGAACACACAAAGCACTCACTCACTCACCCCAGAGCAACACACCCCCCCCCAGTGTACCTAAGTATCATAAGCACTAGCTGAGGGGAAGGCAGAAGAGCGAGGGCTAAGCATTTATGGGCACAGACACACACTGTCTCATGTAACTCTCCAAACAAGGCTGTGGTCGGCATCATCATAATCCCTAATTCACAAATGAGGAAACTGACGTCCAGGAAGCATTAAGTTATTTGCCCAAAGTTAAACAGCCTCTGCAATTCACGCCTAGGTTTAACTATGAGCCATAGGACAGCCTGCCTCTCTTCCATGCTCTTATTACAGGATAAAGTACGCTAGAGTAACCCATCTGCTGATTCTCTCTCTCCCTTTCCTGAATAGGATGAATAGGACTGGCAGTAGGTTTTTAAAAACTGAAAAGCAATACAGGATTTAAGTGTTTATCTGATTTGATAAAAATGTTACATGTCACATTTTTAAAATGTAAAAGTCAAATACTAAATACTATACCTAAAAAACAAGGTTTACAATTCTCTATATACTCATTTATTACTCTCAAAAATAATGTGCAACGGATAGATTACCAGCCACTGTTTCACTACTTTTTGGTCAAAATGAGGTTTGTTCTTAGTATGCAGTAATAGGAATCTTCACATATTTTGGAGAAGGGCCAAAATACAGAAAAAAGGAGGCCTGCTGCCACTCCATACTAATATACAATGTTTATGCTTTCTTTAAAATAAGTAAAAGTATTAAAGAAAATTTCAGAAGTAGTATACATATATTATATAAAAAGATGTGTTTTGGTTCTCTTAAAACCCTTGTTAGCCAAGTATGGTGGCACACACTTATAATTCCAGCACTCAGGAGGCTGAGACAAGAGGATTGCCTTGAGTTGAAGGCCAGCCTGGGATACACTATGAGTTCAGAGCTCAGCCTGGACTACACAGTGAGACCTTGTCTAAAAAAAAAAAAAAAAAAAATTTTGATGTTCTTTAAACTTGATTTAATAAAAGTATTAATTTTGGGGGAAAGAATAGCATAGGCCATTCAAAAAAGTTAATGCTAGGGCAAAGGGGCTTTTAAACTAACTTTAAAGTTCTCCAAGCCAGGCATGGTGGCACACCCCTGTAATCCCAGCACTCAGGAGGCAAAGGCAGAAGGATCGACATGAGTTCAAGCCCAGCCTGGGCTACACTGTGAGGTTAAGCCAGCCTACAAAGCGAGACCCTGTCTCAAAAAAACAAAAGCCAGCCAGGCATGGTGGCACACGGGCATGGTGGCACATGCCTGTAATCCCAGCACTCAGGAGGCTGAGACAGAAAGATTGTTCTGAGTTTGAGACCAGCCTGAGCTACAAAGTGAGCTCAAGGGCAGCCTGAACTGCAGAGACCCTGTCTCAAAAAAAAAAAAAAAAAAAAAATTAAATTCTCCAATGCCGTATTCCTTTAAAGAAAAAAAACTTTTCTCAGAAGCAGTATCAGAAATAACATCTTTTAGTATCTGGGATTTCCCCCCTGAATTCCATGCTATACAGAGGGAAGGATTTTAAGCAAACAAACCTTTTCTACAGTTACCTATAACAGGTTACCTTAGAAATGCACTGCGGGGGAAAATATGCCGATTGACCCTAAAAAGAATAATCTTCAGGAATGATCATGCCTTCAGCTGCATCTTAACTTTTTGGAGATACAGAACTAAAACAAATGACAATAAACACATATAAAATTGTCAAATGCTTTCTTTAGCTCTTTTTGCTTTCCATAGCAAAATGACCCATCACTTTCCTTCCTCTCCTCAAAGTGAGTGAGCCAGCATGTTAAAAAGCAGAATAAATTAAAACATTCAGAAAAGCACCTCCGATTAGTAACTGTGGGCTGAGTATCAGGCAGTGATGGAGTGCTTCCTAGCACCTGTGAGGCCTTATGGGCCATTCCCAGCATTGCCCAAAAAAAAGCCGCTAATAACTTCACATTTATTTGTAATCATTACAAATTTAGTTTTCACCTCCTTTTCAATCAATAATATTGATCAGGTAGGTGATGAAAGTGACAGGGCATATAAGGACTGGAAGAGACAAGAAGAACAAACCCTTCTAGTGCTTTTTTTTTTAGGGCTGGAGATCAAACCCAGGGCCTTGTGTGCACTGTACAAGAGCTTTACCACTGAGCTACATCTCTAACATCCCTAGCCTACAAAGCCTTTTCTCATTTCTGTCAAGAGATAATCCAGCCAGGCATGGTGGCGCATGCCAGTAATCCCAGTACTTGGGAGGATGAGACAGGAGGATCGTTGCAAGTTTGAGGCCAGCCTGGGCTACAAAGTGAGCTCAAGGCCAGCCTCAACTACATAGTGAGACCCTGTCTCAAAAAGATAAATAGATAGATAGATAGATAATCCAATTCATATTTAGACACCTCTTCTTTTGTTTAGACACTTCTTTAAATACTAGCATCTTGAGCCAGGTATAGTGCTGTATCCCTGTGACCTCAGCAGTCGGGAGACTGAGGCAAGAGGACTGCCACAAGTTTGTGACTAGCCTGGGCTAGATAGTCTAGATAGTGAGTTCAAAACTACATAGTAAGATCCTGTCTGAAACAAGCAAAAACCTGGCATCTTACCCCCTATTTATTACCATGTTTACAATACATAACACATATAGTAAGAGTTAGTGCTTCTACATGTCACATAGTGGTCTTTTTTACTTCTCCTTCCCCATCCCTCCCATTTCCACCATCTCCAGGTCCCTTTCCCATCTCTACATAGTCTATTTCCATTTCTTATCTTTATCTTCTTTTAACTATTTTGCTGTTTAATTGTTTTTTTCTTTTTGACACAGGGTCTCATTAAGTAGTCTAGGCTGGCTTTGAGCTCACTTTGTAGCCCAGGCTGGTCTCAAACTCATAACAATCCTCCTGCCTCAACCTTCTAAATGCTGGGATTACAGGCGTGCGCCAGCACATCGAGCCCATTTTGCTCTTTAAATTACTTACACTGGCTGGATGTGGCAGCATAAACTATAATCCCAACACTTTCGGAGGCTGAAGCCAGTGAATTGTAAATTCAAGCCCAGCCCAATTTAATAAGACTCAATCTCAAAACTAAAAAAAGGCTATAGTTTAATGCAAAGGTCCTGGGTTCAATCTTCAGGAGTGTGTGTGTACACGCACACGTAGGCACGCACGTGCGTAGACACACACACACACACACACACACACACACACACACAGCCTAGATCCTCACTTTCTACCAAATGCCAACATGAATTCTAAATTTAAAGCTAAGGGGTAAGGGCTGTGGGTGTAGCTCAGTGGTAGAGCCCTTGTCTAAACATGTAAGGCCCTGGGTTCAAGCCACAGGACTGGAAAAAAAATTACTACTACAAAAAATAAAACATTAGTTTTGAAGAGTTCTCAAATGTAAAAACAATAAAAATAAATCTAAAGAATAAAATCAAGTGATCACATAAAACATAAATCTTCAGCTGCCTGGTAGGCTACTAGGGAGGCCGAGGCAAGAGCACTGCAAGTCCAAGGCCGGCTTGGGTGATTTAATGAGATTCAATCTCAAAATAAAAACAAAAAAGGGCTGAGAACGGAGCTTAGCACTCCTGGACTCATTGCCCTGTTCCCCACACACACAGAAAGATGTATATCTTCTATTTTAAAAGATAAAAGGGGGAAAACTAAGAGGAAGTTCTGCAATTGATTATAAAAATAAATATTCTTCATATATAAAAAGCTCACATTTTACTTTCAAAGCATACAAAAATCATAACAGGCTAAGAACAAAGGATATACACATCCTCAAAATGTTACAGTCTATACTGAAAATTTAAAGAGCTTAATAATAAAAAAAGAAAACTTAAAGAGCTTAATAATAAAAAAAGAAAAAAGCTTAATAATGAATTAAAAATGTTCATTTTCATGAATAATGTGAGATATTAGATAATATGCAGTTAGTAAATTAGATACCATGTGACCAGCCTGGGCTGCAGGCCAGCCTGAACTGTATAGCGAGACCCTGTCTCAAAAAGACCCAAAAAGGGCTGGGGATATAGCTCAGTGGAATAAGCGCCTGCCTAGCAAGCGCAGGGTCCTGAGTTCGATCCCCAGTCCGCCAAAAAAAAAAGAAAAACCTTTAAATTCAAAAAGACCCAAAAGAAAAAAAGTATATATATATATATATATATATATATATATACACACACACACATATATATAATATAAATAACATTTATGAGGAATTTCAAGCGACTTAAAAAAACTCTTGTATTACAAAAATCAAGTGAGAAAACCATCTCTGGTATAGTCTGGTGGTGTCCAGGGTGGAGAACTAGATTACTGACAGAAAAGTGAATTTAAAAACAAAATTTTCTTAATGGAAAATATTTGTAGTGACTGAAGGTATAGCTCAGTGGTACAGCACACATTTGTATGTCCAAGCCTCAGGTTCAATCTCCACCATCAAAAATAAACATGTGTAAAAGACTAGAAGAAACTGTGCCGAAATGGACCGCCTCTGAGTGGAATGTAACAGAACAGTTTGCCTACTTCTCCTTACTTAATTGTCCTTGCTGAAGAGTCTCAAGTAAACACACATTATTTTTATAATCAAATGTCTCAAGAAACTTCAAGTGAGAAGGTAACTTCAATCCTGGGGTACATGACTTTTAGAAATATCTCTTGTCACATTATCGCTCTGTGTAGCTACCACTCACAAAATGTTATCAGGCCAAACCAAGCAAATATAATACTCCAAATATACTCTTCTCCATGATAAGAAGTTTCTATTACTCCTCCCCTCAATAATCAACCATTAGGGCCGGGGAAATAGCTCAGCAGGCATAAGTGCTTTCCTGGCAAGCATAAGCTTCTGAGTTCGATTCCCAGTACCAAAATCAAACAAAAAAAACAAAAAATAAAAACCTTTAGGCTTCAATTTCCAGCATACCTCAAAACAAAGAAAAAACTCCAAAGGAAAAAGGGCCAGACTGAGTGCTTTAATATTTTCTCATTTCATCTCCACAACTAACCACTCCGTTTGTCTTTGTGACAGGGTCTCACTATGTTGCCCAGGTTGGTCTTGAACTCAGTGATCGTCCTGCCTCAGCCTCCCCGAGTGTGGGACTACAGGTGTGTGCCACCACATCAAGCTGAGCGATCCCATTTTAGAAATTTAGATACTTTCCTAGACACCTACCCTCCACCAAAAATAAAAGTTTCCAGAAGGACTCTGTGCTTTGGAACTATATGGGTGCTGAGACCACCTTAATGCTGTACGGAAGGATAAGGACAATCCGAACTGACAGCAGCATTGGCAGCGCCAAAGGGAGAGGTGACAGCGCATAATGTGTTTTCAAGATAGGACTATCTATCTCCTCCCCCCCACCGCGAGTTTCAACTCCCTCCAGGGGAAGCTTGGAAACCTCACCTACCTTGCTGCCGTGAATTTAACGAGGAATATTCTTACAAACACACTGAGGAATTTCCTCCCCAGTCTAGCAGGTGCCAAATAAGTGCACTCCAAAGAATGATGACATTTCCAAAAGAACTCTAATCGCTGCTGGATGGCACTCGGATCTTTGTTAAGGACCTGATCTACAATGAATAGCTCCGAGTCGGTTCTATACAGCTGTTAGGATCCAGGTTAAAATAGCACAAGACATCAAGATCGCTGCGTTTCTGTGAGTTCTAAGGGTGTATGGAGCCACCCGTGCCCCTGGGTCCCGACGGCGCAAACGCTGAGAAGCTGTTCGCTCGCTCAGGTGCTGAACGGGGCGCTCCCCGTCCCGCCGCGGCTCCGCCAGCCGGGACCGAGCCCCAATCTCCTTTCCCTTCACCTAGAACTGCGGGAGACCCCGGCAGCGCGACGCGGCCCCCGGGATGGCTTCTCGCCCGGCCCAGCCTCCCTCCAGAGTGCACCGAAAGGCAAGGCTTCTCCTCGCTCTGGGCGCTCCCCCGGCAATCCAAGACGCTGAGCCCTGCCTCGGTCCACCACCGCAGGGGGAAGCAGCTTCTCCGCACGCCGCGGCCCTCCGAAGAGGCGCAGCCGCTCCGCCCAGGAACGGACCGCGCCCCGGGACAAGCCCCAGTTTTCAAAAAATATCCCCTCGGCACCCGCCCCCTTGGCAGATGGTGTCCAAGTGGTACCTGAGCCACACAACAAGCAGCCGGTGAGGACCAAGAGCAGCCGCATTATCCCCCTGCTACCGCCTCCCCCGCCCCACAGCTCGGAACCAACTGCCGGTGACACGGCCACTTTGATTCCTCCCGCCATAGTTGCCTCACACCGCCTCCTCCTCACGTGCCTCTCCCAGGCAACTAACCCTAGACAGGCAGCGCCAATAGCCAATCCGCTACAAGATCCGTCCCTCCCCGCCAACAGTTCGACTGGTAGTTCGTTCCTCCCTGTAAGTCCCACCCCTTAGCAACTAATGAAGGAAGGCGGGAGAAGCAGCTTTTAGCCAATTAAAAAACGAGTTCTCACCGCGCGCCAGCAATGGCGACAGGAAGATCCCACCCCTTGACAACATGCTTCCGTCCCGAGATTAATTTACAAGCACGATTGATAGTAAGTTTAGCCAATAGAAAATCAGATTAGGCGAGGCCTCCGGGACTAAAATTGCTATTTCCCCTGAAACTGTCAAATTCCGTGTGCTTTGTTTCGTTTTCACATTATTTCCTGTTATAGGTGCCCTATCATTGATATCTTTTAATGAATAGGGCCCTGACGTGACAGTTTTTATTTAAACCACTCACAAAGTGTGGTACTCCAAAGTCCTAAATGATTCAAAACACAAGTCACTAAAAATGTTGTGCATTGTCAGGGATTTATAGGCATAAACATCAGAGTTTTAAAAGTAGTCATAAAGCCAGGCGCACCGGCACAAGCTTGTGGAAGCTGAGGCGAGAAGATGGCAACTTTCCAGCCCACCACGGGCCACATGGAGACCTAACAAGACCCTGTTTCAAAATAAAAGAGGACTGGGGATCTGGTTCCATGTGAAGGTCCTGGGATCAATCCCCAATATTGCGGATAAAAAAAGAGGAAGGAAGGGAGAGGGAGGGAGGGAAGTGTTACTCAGGAGGACACAAGACAATCGAAAGTTAAAGGCCAGCCTGGGCAATGCTGTGGGATCCTGTCTCAAAAGTAAAAAATTAAAAGGTCTGAGAATGTAGCTCAATGGTAAGGGTTTGCCTAGCATGGTAGTGTGAGGCCCTAGGTTCGCTACCTAGCATGGGGGCGGAGGGACCTCCCACACACAAGGTGAGTTGAATCGGGGCCTTTACACTAACATTCCAAGCCCTTTATTTATTTTTTATTTTGAGAAAGGATCTCACCAAACCCCTAGGTTGCCCGGGCTGGGCTCAAATGTAGTGTCCTCTTGCTGCAGCCTCCCCTGAGCGCAGGGATTACAGGCACGCAACACGAAGCCTGACAAGGGTTTCTTTATTATCTTCATTTAAAAAGCCAAGGCTAAAAAAAAGGAACCAGCAACAAGATTGCTCATTTAGTTCCTCTGCGCTATGTTCCCAGCCCAAATCTTATCACAAAGTCTGAGTTCTTTCTATGCATCAGACTGCTCCCCAATTAAATGACTTAACACTGGGAGGATCTAGCGGAACGTTTATAACACTGACAGTAGACACTGAAGTATCTCCCCCTACACACACACACACACACACACACACACACACACACACACACCTCTGATGGCACACATCTGATGGTGATGAGTAGAAAGATAGGGACAAAGAGGAGAAATCCAGGGATAGAAAACTCCTGGAGAAGGATCAAACTTTTTTTTTCTTTTTTTCTTTCTTTCTTTTTTTTTTTTGGTATGTTTGTTTTTTGTTGAAACAAGGTATCACTATGCAGTACAGGCTGGCCTGAAACTCCTGGTGATACCCCTGCCTCAGCCTCCCAAGTGCTGGGATTAAAAGGGTGACAAGGAATTTTTAGAGCTGGCTATGGTGGCACAAACCTCAGCACTCCAGAGGCTAAGGCAGGAGGATCACACTCAGTTCAAGGTCAGCCTGAGCTCCAAGATCCTGTCTCAAACAAACAAACAAAAAAGGACAAAAAACAAAAAATGAATTTTTTAAAGTCAAACTGGGCCAGGCGTGGTGACACATGCCTGTAATCCCAGGGGGCTGAGGCAGGAGGATCTTTGCAAGTTTGAGACCAGCCTGGGCTACAAAGTGAGTTCAAGGCCAGCCTGCACTGCACAGCGAGACCCTGTCTCAAAAAGACAAAAAAAAAAAAAAAAAAAAGTCAAAATGGCCCTGAGCTATGGACAAGAGAAGAAATTTCATTCTTGTAAAGTCTATGCCAACCATGCTGCAATGGTCACCTGGATGTCTCAGAGACATCCTTCACTGGCTGAGCTAAGGTGCTCAGGAGTAATAGATCCTGTTGATGCAACTACATGTACACTTGATATCATGTGATGAAAATGGCATTTCACTTCCATGGTTGTTCTCCCAAAACCTAGAAAGCCAGCCTAACTGTAAGAAAAATAATGGCACAAATTCTACCACAAGGCACCCTAAAAACACCTGACCAGTACTCAGAGTCATCATCACACTCAGCTCAAGAGCATCCAAAACGAGGAAACTCTAAGAAAATGTCCCAGAAAAGAGAAGCCTAAGGAACTACGACAACTAAATGTAATAGGGGAAGTGGGTGGGATCCTAGGACAGGAAGGGGAAAAAAGACAGGTAAAGATAACTAAGGAAATCTGAACAAACCATACACTTTGTTTATTAATGGTGGCAAATGTGCCATACCCATGTAAGATAATACCAGGGGAAATACCATGTGGGATATATGGGAAATTTGTATCATCTTTTCAATGTTTCTGTAAATCTAAAACAAGTCTACTTATAGATGTATATATGTATATTATTTGTATGCATATAACACATACACACATATAAATACATATATACACTCTTCATTGTTTTCTTTGAGAACCATTCTTACCATTCAAAGCTAATTTCAGGTTTCGGAACTCATTCCAGAAGATCACTGAGCCCTGACTATTAAAATGAGGTGTACAGTAATGAAACTAGGCATCCATAAATACACCACATCTATTGCCCAAGTGAATGCTATGACTTTAACATAGTAATTCAAGAAGCTTTTAGCCTTGTTTTAATAATGAGGGCACTGCTCAAAACACTATGAGAATCACCTTCAGAGTGCATACAGCACACACTGCAATGAATATTCATTATCTGCAGGTGGATCTGATTTATGCAAATAGCCAAAAGAACTCAGGCCAAGGCTGATGATTAAAGAGGCTGGAAATCTGGATGGTACATGTGTTTCAGAATTCTTTTGAATTTTAGAAAGATAATATGGTATACGCATACTATATAAAGCAACAATCCCAATAGCAGTAACAAAATCAGTATTTCTGTAAACCTGGCATGTCGTGCATGCCTATAATCCCAGCACTCAGGAGGCTGAGGCAGGAGGATCACTGTAAGTTTGTTCGTTTGTTTGTTTTTGTGGTACTGGGGATTGAACTCAGTACCTGGTGCTTGCCCAGCAGGCGCTTACACCACTGAGCTATGTCCCCAGCCCCGGATCACTGTAAGTTCAAGACCAGCCTGGGCTACAAAGTGCACTCAAGGCCCTGTCCCGAAAAGACACACACACACAAAAATCTGTATGAGTAATAGTATCAAGGTAAGTGAAAGAAGCTGGGTGTAGTGGCACACGCCAATAATCCCAGCACTCCGGAGACTGAGGCAGGAGGATCACCTTGAGTTCAAAGCCAGTTTGGGCTACATAGTCAGTTCAAAACTAGCCTGAAGTACATAGCGTGACCCTGTCTCAATAAAAAAAGTGAAAGAGAGATATGAAAATTATAAATAACTGTATATAAGTTTAGGTCGGGTTTTCTGCCACAACATGAGCCTAAGCCAGATAAGGTTGTGGTTTTGTTTTGCTTTTTTCCAGTGCAAGAGATTGAACCCAAGGCTTTGCATATGCTAGGGAAATACCACTGAGCTCTGTACCAAGGCCAGAATAGGTTTGTTGCCAAATAAGTTATGAAAAAGATATTGGTTTTCATAATTTTTTTGAATTTAAGAAGTGTAAAGAGGGGCTGAGGATGTGGCTCAGTGGTAAAGCTCTTGCCTTCCATGCAGAAGGCCCTGAGTTCAATCCCCAGCACCCCCCCCAAAAAAAAGGAGAGGAGGAAGATGAAGAAGTATACAGAACTGCAGACTGTTACCTAGACCTGGGGCACACACTTATAATCCCAACACTCCAGAGGCTAATGCAGGAGTATCTCCATAAATTCAAGGCCAGCCTGGGCTACACAGAGTCCAAAGGTACCTTGAACTACACAGGGAGACCCTGTCTCAAAAAAACAAAAGAACAGCATACTGTGAATATTTGAAGACAGTTTAGACAAACAATCACCAAGTCCCAAGTCTTTCATTTTTCTATCTTTTAAATCTATTTCTGCATCCCATACCACTCACTGCCCAGCACCTACCTGGGAAGTTCTGAGATCTTTTAATTTCCTTCATCTGGCCTCCTGCTGTTTAGGGAGCCTAGAAACCCTTCCTCTGCTCTGTTCCTAAATGCAGATCTGACCCTGTCACCCCCATGTTAGTCTTTCTTTTTTCCTGTGTTAGTCTTTATGGCTCTTTTTTTCTTTTTGGTGGTACCAGGGATCAAACTCAAGACTTTGTACTTGTCAGGCAAGCACTTATTCCATTGAGCTATATCCCCAGCCCTGTCTTTATGACTCTAGGAGTACCTCTTCATTAACAAGCCCAGGGTTCTTAGTATGATCTAAAACTTAGATATAAAGAAGCACTGTAGCCGGGCATGGTGGCCCATGTTGATAACCCCAGCACTTGGGAGGCAGAGGGGGCGGAGGCAGGAGGACTGAGAGCAGCCTAAACTGCAGAGGGGCAAAAAGACCAAAAAAAAAAAATATTGTAACAGTGCTATTGAAAGATTGATACTATTAGATACTTTGTGGAACACTAATCTTCCATAAAACAATTCCCAAAATGAAGTGTATAAGCATTTAGAAAATTTAATTTTAGATGAATTTTAGATACATTTTATTTACTAAACCTAGTAAGATGGTTTATTTCACTTCATTTTTCAGATTCACTTTTAGTGTTATGTCTTTTTTTTTTTTTTTTCGGTACCAGAAGTCAAACTCACGACCTTGCCAGTCAGGTGCTGTGTGGCTGAGCTATATCCCCAGCCCCAGCCCCTTAGTGTATTTCAAAAAATAGTGAACAATAATATTCTGCATTATTTTTCAGATAGGGTCTTGCTTTGTAGTTTAGGCTGGCCTCGAACTCACGGCAGTCCTTTTGCCTCAACTTCCTAAGTAAGTGTTGGGATTAAAGATATGCATCACCACGCCTGACTGGACTTTTTTAAAAATTGGACTAGTCCTTCACCATAATTTGAGATGTTGGGTAATGGCCTTAATGTAACAGCCTTGTACATCTCCCAAGGGTCATTTCTTTTTTTTTATTTTAAAAGTAGAAGAACAAAAACAACAAACAGACACACAGCAGCACAAGAACAGTACAAAAACTGAACTACACATAGGGTGGCAGGGGATCAACAATGGTTGTTGTATTTACACATTGATAACTTCAAAGTGTACGCTCAGGACAATACAAATGGACATACAAGACTGATCAAACAACCATCAATTGTTTCCCAAGGGTCATTTCTGTCCACCAGCACTCACCCACCACCCAACAACAATAAAGTGTTTCTATTTTTCATATTTATTTATTTATGTATTTATTTATTTGTCGTTTTTGAGACAGGGTCTTGCTATGCAGTGTAGGCTGGCCTTGAGCTCACTCTGTAGCCCAGGCTGGTCTTGAACTTGCAAGGATCCTCCTGCCTCAGCCTCCTGAGTGCTGGGATTACAGGCATGCATCACCACACCTGACCTATTTTTTTTGTACTGGAGATGGGATTCAGGACCTTGTGCCTGCCAGGCAGGCACTTGTACTGCTGTGCTATATCACCAGCCCGTGTTTCTAGTTCTGTATACCCATGCAAGTTTACGTTCAGGTCACTCTGACTTTCCTTCCTCTCTTCCCAGAAATCTGTTCACACTTTAAAGCTCTGAACTGTCTCATCACCTCCCTTACAGGCCTGTCCAAACTAGCCCCTTACAACCACAGGCAGAGCAGATCACTCAAGCCTTTTTACTTCTGTTGTTTGTTGTCTGTTGTTGCATTATGTTGTAACTACTTATATGGCTATCTCTCCTATTCATCTGTGAGTTCCTTATGCACAGAGGTTAGGATTGTCTTTGCTCAGTGAAGCAGCTTTTATACAATAACTAAATTGAAGAGCAATCAAAATACTCGAATATTCAGTCTTCTTACACAATAAATTACTAAAAGAGGAGAGGACAGGAGGAATATATATATTTTTTCTAATTTTTTTGTTACCAGCAAGGATTGCAGCCTTCTACCTGTAACACTTGGGTGTGAATTAGTTTACAAGAGTAGTGGACGGATCAGAATGCCAACGAGCCAGAGTTATAGGCTCCCTGGAAACAAAAAGGGAAAGAGGCATGGAGGACAAATATTTTTACTTAAACAGTTTTGCCCAAGCTCAGCCTCTTTCCGAGTATAATCTGTATTTACCGCCCTTTTCAGAGCTGCTGCTCTGTCTTGTACACAGCACCCTCTGTTCGTGCTTTTCAGAGGATCGCTCAGGTATCAGGCCTACTGTGGAGAGGTCCTGACTTCAGGGTGGAACAAGCAGCTGAATTGTGTACAGAGACCCCTGAGGCCACGGAGAGCTGGCCTGGCGGACAGGATGGGACCTGGGAAGGACAAGGCCCAGGAAGGTGAGTTTGAGCCAAACTCTGCTGAGGGGGCCACATTTGGCAAAGTGGGAACACCGAAGGGAAGATGAGCAAAGCAAGCTGCTAGATGAAAATCTACGCGTGCCCGGGAACAAGCAGTCTGGTTTGCAGATCGTCGCTCCTCTGCCACCCACCTTCTTCCCTTTCTTCCCAATCCCCCCCCGCCCCCCCCCCGCTTTTCCTGGAGAACGAGGACCAAGGATAATTTCCCTTCCTGGAAGAGACCAGTGTAGACAATACAGGGGATGTTAAACTTTCATTAAATGAGACCAATTGATCCGCTCTGCATGCCTGGGGGCGGGGTTGAGGCTGTGGTCCCGGGTCCTGAGTGAGAATGGCGTGCTGGACAAGAAATGAACGTTGTTCTATATGTCCCCAGTCCATTTTTTGTCACACACCTCCCCCCCCCACACCTGTCTCCTATCTTTTTTGTTTTTCTATAGTTTCTCGTGGTCTCAGTCTCTCCCTTTGCTTTAGGCTGGAAATTCCTTGTTCTCAACGGAAGGGAGTAGGAGGGGAGGTGGGGGAGGTAGGAGTGGGTGGAAGCGAAGAACAGACATCTCAGCAGCTAGGGCTGCGGGCTGCGGGGGCGCTCCGGGCCTCTGGCGGGCCTGACAAGTCAATGATTTTTAAAATATACATATTTTTAAATCCACACATAGGGCCCCGATACAAACCTACAGAACCAGATATATTTATATATATATATATATATAATGTGAAGAAACATAAATACAGCAGCGGAGGGTACGGTCAATAGCGCCTTAAACTTGCCTAGCATTCTACAGTTTTCACTTGCACTCCGTGTATTTGAACCTTACGGCGATCTAGAGAAACAAAAGTAGAAAACAACGGGTACTTTCACTCTCAGCACAAGTTCACACTCAGATCCCCACTGACTCCCCTAGGCGCGCGGCCAGCCCCTTGCGCGGGGTTTTGCCCCCTTCCTCTCTGGTCAAGCACCCGCCCCAGGACCCGGGAGTGGAGGCCTCGGAATGGGCTCCTCCCCGGTCCTCTCTCCTGACCGGAACCTAGGCGCCCAGCGCCCATCGGGCTGCCTCCGCCTAGCTTCACGCCCCGCTCCGCCCCCTCCTCGGACCGGCGCCTCCCTCCAGATCCCAGGACTCAACACCGCCCTGAGCCGGGTTGGTGGGAGGGAGGGGGGCGCCTGGAGCAGAGGCTGCGTGGGCGGAGGATGTGCGTCACGGGGAGCGTGGGCATGGGCAGGGCGGGGGCACGTGGAAACCCAGGGCCAGCGGCTGGCAGCCCCTGCTCCAAAATAACCGGGACGGGAGTGGGGGCGGGGCACCCTCCCACCCTCCCCTTGCCCTCCCCCTCCCCTCCCCCTCCCCTCCCCCCTCCTAGGGGTTCTGGCCGCACCCTCTCTCGCAGCACCCAGCATCCAGAGGAGGACTGCTGACTTCTGCCACCCCCATCCTGTTTGGCGTTTAATGGGATGGAGACAGGAATCTGAGCTGCTGAAATACCTCCACTAATAACGCACCCCTCCTCCCCTGCCCCCACCGGAGACGAAAGGTCCCCAGAATGTGGAACCAGCCACGGCCCGCGCCGGCCTGGCCCGGCCCGCCACTTAGAAGTGCGGACCGGCGGGGCGGGCCTGAGGTCTCGGACGGGAGGACACTCCCATGGCCAATTCGCTCGCTTCCCGCCGCCGCCTCCTTTCCCCAGGCCTAGACCCCCCGCCTCCCCCCTGCAGCCCTCTCAGCGTGGGCGGGAGTGTAATGGGAACCAGATGGGGCCGGAGAAACCGAGAGGGGAGGGCGGGCCGTGGGTGCGGAGGGGGCTAGGCTCCTGAAGACGCTCCGCCTTCTAGCTGTTCCTAAGGGAGTCACGTCGGACTTTCGGGCCTTCTCTCCCGCTGCACACTCCGGCAAGATTCCCTACGGCCGACCCCAAAAGGGTCACCTGCTTATCCCAGCTTTGCCATCGAGCAGAACCCCATCCTCAGCAAATGAGGGCGTGAGGAAGACAGGATGTCCCCATCCCGCCTGACCGATGTGAACAAATCCCCGCGCGCACTCAAGGCGCACCTAGAAGGTGGCTTCTCAGCACCACCGCCCCATCCCCCCCCCAAAAAAAAACTTCGGCGACGACTCCCGGCAAGGAGGAGGCCGGGGTTTCCAAGAGCAGCTTCCTCAGGTATCTCCTTTTGCGGCTAACGAAAGGGAGACAGGATCTCGAAGGATTTGTGCAGTGGCCCAAGCTCACGGATTTGCCCCAAGTTCACACTCCTGGCAGTCAGTTGCGCGCACAGGAGCAGCGCGCCCCGAGCTTCCTAACTTTTCCCGGCTCACTGCTAACATTCATAGGAAAACTCGGCGAGGCCGGCGTGTGGGCAGCCGGCGACCGCGTAGTTGTTTAGACGCGCGTGCACGTAGTGCGCCTCTGTGTCTTTGTGTACCTGTGCGTGGTTGTGAAACTGCGCTCTCAGCTCGGGAGTAGGGGTGGTGGGGGAAGTAGGAATGTGGCCGGCGGGGCGCTCACGTGGGTACGTGGGCGCGGAGAGGGCCGGCTGTGCATCCGGCGTGGGCGGTACAGAGCGACCTCGCCCCGCCTGCTGGGTCCCCAAGCTCGCCCTCCACAGTCCGGCCTCGGTCACCTCGGTCCCTAACTCGGCGCCGCGACCCAGGTGCCCGCCCCCGCCCACCGCGCCACCCCCCCACGTCTCGTCCTCTCTCCACCTCTCTTCTGCCGCGTCTCCTTAGCCCAGAGGCCCCGAGCCCGCCCCCGGCCCCGGCCCCAGCCCCAGCCCCGGCCCCGGACCCTCTCGGGCCCGGCCCCCGCCCCCGGCTCTGCCCACGCCCTCCTCCCGCCAGCCCAGCAGCCAGCGCAGCTCCCGGCCTCGCTCCCCGTGCGTCCTGCGGGGGCGGAGGCGCGGAGAGGCGGCAAGCGCAGCCGGGGAGGGGGGGCAGAGGCACTGACAGAGGCGCGGAGGCTCAGAGCGAGAAGACGTGGAGGGAGGGACGGAGCCCGGACAGCGCTGGACACGGCAGCGCGGGCCAGGCAGAGCGCAGCGCGCAGCAGGCGCCGAGGGCCGGACGCCCAGAAGGGCTGCCCAGGTGGTCTCTGGCCGTCCATGCACAGAGCGCCCTCCCCCACAGCCGAGCAGTCGCCGGGCCGAGGGGACAGCACCCGCCGGACCCCGCAGCCCAGACTCAAGTTAGTGAGCGAAGGGAGGCGCGGCGAGTGGAGATGGGTGGGGCTGGACTTGGGAGTGGGGTCCGGAGGGTGGAGGTCGAGGAGAGGACGTGGGGGGCGGGACGGGGGTGGGGGGTGGAGACTGATGGAAGAAGGGGTGAGTCTCCGAATTAGGGGACCCTGGGAGCAGATTGGGGTCTTGTAAAGCTGGATGAGAAACCGTACTGCCTCATTCTCTGTATTTTATTTTGTGGGCATGACCTGTATGTGAGCCCCCCCCCGCAAAGAATGTGGGAGCCCCCAGGCACCAGGGAAAGCCCAGGAGCTGGAGCTCGCGCTGGCGGTGTGGCGGGGAGGGGGGAGCTCCGCTGGCTCGGTGTCGTTGGCCCGCAGCGCGCAGTCCCCAGGTCCCGGAGAAGCTGGCGCCTTGGAGTTAAAGAAGCGTCAGCCCGGGTTGAAGAGGCAGGGGATGCTGCAGGCGTCCTTCCCGTGTCTAGCCCTGCGTTCACAACGTCGGGAGGGGAATTTCTGTGTACTGCTTTTGTCTCAAAAGGCCTCAAGCTGCTGCCCCACTCCCCTCGGAGATGTGGGTGGAAAATAAGGGAGAAGAGCGTGGGCGGGAACCCCTAGGCGGCTTTCGCCCACAGACGCTACCTCTGTGGGAGTGTGTGGGCGGAGTGGCCCCAGAGCAGAACAATTGAGGTGCCCCTCCCTCCCCCCCCAGGCTGAAAGGACTGGCCTCCTGAGCAAGGAGGGAAGGCCACGCCAGGGGAGAGGCCTGGAGATCAGAGGTCCTAGAGAGAGAGGGTGACGGCGTCGCGTGCGTTAAGAAAGCCGTGGGGGCAGGGGCCAGCGAAGAGGAGCAGGGGTCCACCTCGCTGAGTTCCAAAAGTTGAGGAAGGGGCCACACCCATCCCCGTTCAACCCCTGGGCGGCGTGAAGATGGCCAGCTGTTGATCCCCAGGGCCCACTGTAGGTAGAAGGGGGACCTAGAGTTACCTTAGTTTGGGACGCGACGCCAAGTTAAGTGGTTTTGAGACTGCTGGGTTGTTTAGGGCTGGAGGTAAGGACTGTGTTTTGGGGGTTAAGGGGGCAGCCATCTGAGGGGCGTGCTGCGGGACCTTCTGCTGAAGGTATCCTTGCCTCAGACAAGAAAGGTCAAAGCTGAAGGAGAGGAAGCATCTTTTGCCCCTTCTAGCCAGTGTTGAGACGGTCCCCGCGTGTTTGTGTCTCCAAGCAGTGTCTGTCTGGGTCTCTGCTCAGCCCTGGGCGCTGGGCAGAAAGAGCACTGAAAGGAGGGAGGCGATGAGAAGGAGGCTAGGAAGAGAGGACAATTGTTAGTGTGGGCTGGCGCTCAGCAGGGCACTTGCACTGACTGCCTGTCTCCCCTGCCCCTCCTCCGCAGGTCCAGTGCCCGAGCCATGGCACTGCCTCGGACGCTGGGGGAGCTGCAGCTGTATCGGGTCCTGCAGCGTGCCAACCTCCTGTCCTATTACGAGACTTTCATCCAGCAAGGAGGTGACGACGTGCAACAGCTTTGCGAGGCTGGTGAGGAGGAGTTCCTGGAGATCATGGCCCTCGTGGGCATGGCCACAAAGCCGCTCCATGTCCGACGCCTGCAAAAGGCGTTGAGAGAGTGGGCTACCAATCCAGGGCTCTTTAGCCAACCAGTGCCTGCTGTTCCTGTGTCCAGCATTCCCCTCTTCAAGATCTCCGAGACTGCGGGTTCCCGGAAGGGCAGCATGAGCAACGGGCACGGCAGCCCGGGGGAGAAGGCGGGCAGTGCCCGTAGTTTCAGCCCCAAAAGTCCCCTTGAACTTGGAGAGAAGCTGTCGCCACTACCTGGGGGACCTGGGGCAGGAGACCCCCGGATCTGGCCAGGCCGGAGCACTCCAGAGTCGGACGTTGGGGCAGGAGGAGAAGAGGAAGCCGGCTCACCCCCTTTCTCCCCACCTGCAGGGGGAGGAGCCCCTGAGGGGACTGGGGCGGGGGGAATGGCAGCAGGTGGAGCCGGGGGTGGTCCAGACCGCCTGGAGCCAGAGATGGTGCGCATGGTGGTGGAGAGCGTGGAGAGGATCTTCCGAAGCTTTCCGAGGGGTGATGCCGGGGAGGTCACATCTTTATTGAAACTGAACAAGAAGCTGGCACGGAGCGTGGGACACATCTTTGAGATGGATGATAACGACAGCCAGAAGGAAGAGGAGATCCGCAAGTACAGCATCATCTACGGCCGCTTCGACTCCAAAAGGAGGGAGGGCAAGCAGCTCAGCCTGCACGAGGTGAGGACCCAAGTCCTCTCAGGACTGCTTTTAGCTTGCAGGCTGCAGTACAGTACCAGTCACTCCTCAGAATTCCCATGCTCCTCTGCCTTACCAACCCTTGATAAGAGCACTAAGCCTATGCCTGCAATCCCAGCACTAGGGAGGCTGAGGCAGGAGGATCGTTACGAGTTCAAGGCCAGCCTGGGCTACAAAGTGAGCTCAAGGCCAGCCTGAGCTGCATAGTGAGACCCTGTCTCAAAAAGACAATAAATAAATAAAAAGAGCACCAAGCCTGACCCCCACCCCTGCCTCAGACCCAGCTGTTAATAGTGCTTCCATCTTCAGCTGATAAAGGGCAAGAGCCCAGCTGTTCAGCTGTGTCAGTAAGGACCCCACAGGAGTGGAGGAGGCCCCGGGCATTCCTAGGAAGCTGTGGATGCTGACCTCTGTCTTCCTCCTCCAGAAAGCTCCTGTGTATTATAGAAACAAAGCAAGCCTCCTGTGGACCACCTCCTTGGATGCTGAAGGTGTGAGAAGGTCTGGAAAAGGCAATGGGAGAGTAAGGATTCTACCTCTCCTCTCTCCACAGCTGACCATCAATGAAGCTGCTGCCCAGTTCTGCATGAGGGACAACACACTCTTACTTCGGAGGGTGGAGCTCTTCTCCTTGTCTCGTCAAGTGGCTCGAGAGAGCACCTACCTGTCTTCCCTGAAGGGCTCCAGGTGAGACCCCTTCCCCAGGTCCTTCCTACACTGGAATCCTGCCAGGGAGTTGGATCAAGTCCTAACTTCCAGCTCAGGCAGCTCTGGGCTTGCTTCCCACCCACCTGCATGTTTTGCTTTAGGCCAAATGGGCTTGTCTGAGGCCTGGTCCCTCCTCCCATCCATCTCAGGTCCTCCCAGCCCCCCAGTAAAGTGACTGGGCTGGAGACTCCTAACTCTTTTCTTTGCAGGGTTTTTAGGTCTTGCCTGTCACTGCCCACATTCTGTTCCCTGACCATTATGTGACCCGCACCCCCCAGGCCCACTCTCATTTTTCTCCATCTTTGCAGGCTCCACTCAGAAGAATTAGGAGGCCCCCCACTTAAGAAGCTGAAACAAGAGGTACATTTTCCAGGGGGTGGGATAGCCTGCCCTAACCTTCTCCCTTGCCAGGCAGGTCCTCATTTCCTCACTCTGGGCATCCACAGGTTGGAGAACAGAGTCACTCTGAGGTCCAGCAGCCTCCTCCAGCCCCTGAGTTGTATGCACCTTCATACCGCCCCAGCCTGGAGGAGGACAGTGCCAGTCTTTCTGGGGAGAGTCTAGATGGACACTTGCAGGGTGAGTATGCATTAGAGCACTTCCCTCTTCCTTGCAGGGGAGGTGGTGGGGTGGATGGGGGGGGAGGAGCAAACCAGGAATCACTGCCTGGAACAGGGCTGGGAGGCCTGGCTGGATGGGAGCAGAAGGACCTATGGGTCTGGCTGTGCGGTTGAGGGTGGGGTTATGTTGGCTGCAGCCCCTTACCTGACTAGTGCCCATGCCCACAGCTGTGGGGTCGTGCCCAAGGCTGACGCCGCCCCCTGCTGACCTGCCCCTGGCATTGCCAGCTCATGGGCTATGGAGCCGCCACATCCTGCAGCAGACACTGATGGACGAGGGGCTGCGGCTCGCCCGCCTCGTCTCCCATGACCGCGTGGGCCGCCTCAGCCCCTGTGTGCCTGCGAAGCCACCTCTCGCAGGTGAGGCAGCCAGAAGTGCTGTCCCCAAGCACTCCAGCCATCCAGGCCCCAAACAGCAGTCTTGGGGTCCTGGGACCAGGGTGGGAGGAGGAGGATACATTTGCCAGAGAGGACAGTAGGAGGAGCTCCAGCTAACCAGTCTTTGGGTGGAGAGGACCCTGCTGGGCCATTCTGCCTGGGCAGGGTCTGACCCTGGAGGAGACCTGTGAAGAGGAAGCTGGGGGTAGCAGGAGGCCAGAAGGGGGGACGAAGGTGAGTGGGAAGGAGGATCACCATCCAATAAGGGAAGCGTGGCAAGAACTCCGCTAATACAGGGGGTCGAGCAGGCTAGTTGTGGTAGGGTTTGGGTTGCCCTGAGGAGCCCGAAGAGGGATGCT
>PVLD010005777.1:0-108007 GCA_004027595.1 Dinomys branickii
CACACCAACAAGAGCAATGATGGCCTGAACTGTTCAAGTGTCATCAGAAGTAAAACTCCCAAGCCCAAGGAAAGCTCAATGAACCCCAAACACAAACATGAAGAAAATCGCATCAAGACACATCACAGTAAAATTATTTAAAACAAACAACAATGTATTTTTAACATAACCAGAGAAAAAAATGCCAAATTGTTTGCAGACAGGAACCCCAAAACTCCAGGAAACTTCCCAAGAGAAGCAATGTATTTCAGAAGATAGTTAAGCCACATGTTTAAATGACTGAAGAGAACTGTCAACTGAGACTCTTATAGCCAGCAAAAATATCATTTAGAAACAAAGGTTCATTTAAAACTACTTTTAGGCACACAAAAGCTGAAGAATTCTTCATACTATGATTTTCTTTCATACAGAAAGAAAATGACACCTGATAGAAGTCTGTCTCCACAAAAGGAATGAAGAGTACCAGGAGTGACAACTGAATGGGCAGATGTGAGAGATTTCATTCTCCTCGTTTCTGTTCTCATTCACCTTTGTGATTTATAATGAACACTTTTCTAGAGGGCCTTGAGGAACAGTGAGAACATCAAATCTGCCAACTACAGGGTAGGAAGAAAGAACAGGAGTAGCTGTGGCAGAAATATGGCCCTGATCCCTAAACCTAACAGTATCTCTATGCTGCCAGGTCAGAAACATTGCACTGTATACCCACCCCCATGAGTAAGTTGAGTAGCCCAAGAAGATACCACACCTCAGTCATCGTAGCTTGAAAAGGTACTACTTTCCCAACCCTTTTTTCTAGCCACCCTCCACTCACTCTTTATTTAGACATGTAAAACAACCTCCCCACTCAAGCAATGGGCTTCTTATTTTAGTTCATGGCCACATTTCCCAGCCACCACCTTACCTTAACACCTGGCACAGGAATTGACCCAGAGCACACAAATGTAGAAGGAGAGTTGCACAGACAGACCAATCAGATAGATATGGCACAGATGATGGATGGATAGATAGGCAGGTAGGTAGATGAGAGATTAGGTAGACAACGAATGGATGGGTGAAAAGATGGGTGGGTGGATGACAGATGGAAGAACTGATGGATACGCAAAGCTGATAGAAATGTTATTCTGTGATGTTTTAAAGTTCACACTTTTTCACAGAGATGACATGAAAGTAGGAGAGAGCCTAGCAGAGAAGAGGAAGGGACCAAGGGATGATGGGAAAGAGGAAGGTAACTAAGAGTGGTATGATCGAAGTATGTTATATGCACATATGACTGTGCCAAAATGCAACCACTATTTTGTACAACTAACATGCTCTAACAAATTAAAATGGAAAAGAAAATCAAATTCGTGCTTTGTAAAATTTTTAAAGAGATAAAAACCTGTAAAAATGATACAGAATTTCATGTTCTTATTTTTTGATTAGGTTTTTACATTTGAATTTTTGTTTATTATGTTTAATTGTGGAATGTGATCATACATTCATCGTTCACTGTCACTCTTACCCTCTCCTCAAGCATACATATGTTCTAGAGGACTTACTGGACATCTGTGTAGTGCCTTGGATTATCTTCTAGTGTCACACATTTGGCATCTGGCCAGAACACTAATTTACAAAGACAGAGATCATCCCATGGTTTTGATTTGGCTTTCTCCCCATTTTTATTTTTCAGAGTGTGTGGCTATGTTTACACAAACTATACATATAGTTTATGTAAGGCAAATCACATTTACCATCACTGAAATAGGGTGCATCATATGAGCAAAGGATCTTAGATTCCGTGAACTTGAGTGGCATTCAAGGCCTATATGAGTCCTCTGCTACCCTCCACCTCACCCCTGATGTCTACTTCCCACACACAACCACTGTTTACATTTTAAATATTTCCTCAGAATATGGGTGGGGAATAACATATCTACATGATCCTTTGGGATTTTTCCCATTTTCAATTTTACCTATTGTCATCCAAGGCAGCAGAGATTTCTACTGTCAGCACCAACTCCGTGCCCAGTCATCTCTTGCCAACATGCTTTTCCTCTCCCAGTGTGGTTGTGGCAGGCAAGATTCTAAGAAGCTCCCCAAGATTCCCTCCCCATGCAATGCACACCCCACATAATCCCCCAGCTTGTGAAAATTATGTCTGCTGCTATTGTGATTAGTATCTGTCTCGGTTATTTTTCTTGTGGTAGGGACAAAATATGAGATGCCCAAACTTAAAGGAGGAGAGGTTTATTCACTCACAGTTTGTAGAAGTTTTAGTTCATAGTCTCTGCCTACAAGGTAGGTTGGAACTGCAGAGGAAGAAGAATCCATGGTGGGCAGAAGGCAGCAAACAGCAAAGGGCAGCCTCAGCTCCTTCTGCCCCTGTTATGTTACCCAGGCTACTTAGGGCAGGTACACTCGAACCTTTACTCCTAGTGCCCTTGATCATAGCACTGTGCCAGTCAATGCCAGTGCCACACGCTCCAGATCTAGCCACCTCCGAAAAAGCCCAACCTATAGCCATGTGTGGCTTTGGGGGAACATCCAGACATGAGCCATAACAGTATCTAGCCTAGCACTGTTAACTTTAGGATCAATCCAAATGGGTCTCATTGATTGCACGAGCCCTTCAGAAGTAGAATTTGCTCAGATAGAGGAAGAAGAAAGAGTAAAAAAAAAAAAAAAACCCTGCAGCTACCCTGGAAGGAAGCTAAACCCAGCCATGAGCCACTGCCAGGTACAGTAGCTACTAAAGCAGGGGGCAGACCTCGGCTGACCGCCAGTGGGAAAATGGGGGGGAGGGGGTTAACCCTGCACCTCTGAAAAATTAATTCTAACAGCCATCCTAATGCACTTGGAATTGGATCCCCCACGGGAACTGAGCCCCAATGACTCCTAGTGTCTTCGCTGTGAGGCCCTCAAGGGCCACCATTTCTGACTATAAAACCTGGGGTTATTTGTTACACAGCAGTGAGAAACTGCTACACTGGCTCTGCCATTTTCTTCATTTGTCAGTTTCAGTACTTACTTCACTATGAATTCATGAATGTCATTCCCAAGAAGGCATTTGGGAATTATATTTCTACTTTGATCGATTATGTTTCCCAGTGATCAATAATTATCTCAATTTCTCTTTCTTTGGTGTTATATGCATTTATCACCAATTCTTTTTCAAATTGTCAGGTATTTTTTTAGAAAACCATATGAGAGATCTTTATCCTGGATCCATCAAGACTACTCAGTGTGGCCTGGTAGATTTCTATCTCTCTGCAAAGCTAATTTTGTACTGAATCTTCCCTTACAATTTTTCTGGAATTCTATAGCTCATACAGTTGCTGGATTCTTCATTTGCTTGCTTGGGTTACTCTTTTGTTTAGGAGAACATCATCCAATAACTTCCTGTGAGTGGGATCACTGGAAATGATCTTCCTTTCTTCCTTTCTCTCTTTCTATAGTATGAAGAATACCTAAAGGTGAGACTTACCCTCTAAACAAATGCTTAAATGTATGATATAATACTATTGACCATAGACACAATGTTATACATCAGATCTCATGAATCTGAACATCATGAAATTACACATCTTAAAACACTGACTGTATGCATCCCCAATGAACAGGATCTCCTCAGTTCTCCCTCCCTCAGCCCTGGAAACCACCCTTTCACTCTCTATTGCTGTGTGTCTGACTCTTGCTTACCTCATGCAAATGGAACCTTGCAGTACTTGTCCTGTGACAGGCTTACATCATTTAGTATAAGGTCCTCAAAGTCATGCAGGCAGTTGTATATGGCAGTGTAGTATATGCATTTATATACTACAGCAAAATGCAAGCCAGTCTTGCAATAAGATTCCTCCTCTTACCTGTGAGAGTAGCTCCTTAGTTCCAAGCTGCTGTAAAATGAAGGTCCATAGACTAGATGGTGAATAGACAGCAGGTATTTCTCATTGATCAAGAGGCTGAGAGGTCCAAGATCAGTGCGCTGACAGATCCAGTGTTTACCAAGGATTTGGAGTTTAACACATAAATTTGGAGAAAATGCAAACATTCATTCCATAACAATGGTTATTATTTTAAAAGAGAGAGAGAGAAAAAGAATAGTGATGAGTCTTGGTGAGCCTTGGTGAGCCTCAGGATCCTCGGTGAGCCATACAGGGGCTGCCCCCGCTGCCCCCTCTGCCATCCAGAGAGTCTCAGTCTGGAGGAACCCTCTTGCCTGGCCCATATTCCTACCCTGCAGATCAGACAACCAGCACAGGAAGTGCCCAGGACATAGCAACCAGATCATCTAGAGAAACCCAGGGTAAATCCACTCTAACAAGGGGAAACATGGTGCATACAAATTCCTAATTTACAATTGGTTCTGTTATATAACTATAGACTTCACTCCTATGGTCTAAAGTACAAAATCAATAGTTGCCATAATATGTCCATTTCTAAATTGTCCTTAGTGCTAATTGTACTACTGTAGCTAGGATGTCATATATATTGTAACCAGTTGTTCTCCCCTGTATAACAATATTGGGAAGCTCTCAGGTAATAACCTCACCACAGCCCTACATGAAAAGACCAGGGAATGAGCCAAACAGAAACCAACTTCCCACTCTCAATTATTTGGGAAGGTACGGTCTTATGACAGACACAAACCAAGAATCTCCTACACATGGAAGATATCCCTAAAGAACAGACTATTCCTGGCAAGATTTTGATACTAGTGATATAGATACCTACTACCAAAACTCAAAAGGATCATCACAGAAAACAAAATGAAAAAAAATTTTTGAAATAGAAAATATCAAAAAGAAAGAGCAAAATGCAATCTCAGACCTCTTGCCCACCCAGAACAATTCCAGGAGACATCAACATAAAAGAAATTGGAAGTCATGCCTCTGAAGTTTCTGAAATGATTGCAACTGAAGCAAAGAAACAGTTCCATCAGGCTATAGAAGAAATCAGATCAGAAATAATCTCTCAGGTCAAAAATTAAAATGAAAACCATAATAAAAGAATTGCTCAACATATCTAAAGAAGATACAGATTTTTTAAAAGCATAGAATTTTTTAAAAATAAAAGAGCATAGAAAAAAGATGGAAACCTTGAATGAACAATGTAGGAAAGAATTAGAATGCATGAAAGAGATTGAAAGAGATATCCAAGAAATTAAAAATTTCACTGAAAGCTGGAAAAACTGCTTGAATGAAATTGAAGATAGATTTTTGAGACATTGAAGACAGCATTACAGCTAGCAATCATGAAAGGAAAGAACTCTTAAGAACAACAAGGAACCAGGAAATAACAATTCAACAGCTGAAAGAAGGTACAAAGAAAAACAATATAAGATAAGTGTCAATGAAAAAGCAGGGTCAACACAGGTGACATAGAATATTATTTACAGAAATAATCACAGAAAATACCCCAAGCATGGGAAAAGAATCTGACATATTGTAAGTGAGGCATAAAAACTCCAATTAGCCATAACCAAAATAAATCCACACCCAGACATATAATAATCAAGATTCCAGAAATTTATCACAAGAACAGAATACTAAAAGCTGTAAGAGAAAAGAAACAGATCACCTATAAAGCAAAGTCCATCAGAATCACAGTAGATTTCTCAACACAAACAATCAAGTCAAGAGCTTGGAATGAAGTATTTCAGGTGCTGAAAGAAAACAACTTCCAAACCAGACTGATGTACCCTTCAAAACTATCTTTCAAAATCAATGGAGAAATAAGATACTTCCACAACAAAGAACAACTGAAGAAATTCATGACCACAAAACCAACCCTACAAAAAGTACTGAAAGATATTCTAGGGGCCACCGATATAGCTCAGCAGTACAGCACCTGCCTGGAAAGTGCAAGGTCCTGACTTCACTTCCCACTACCTAAAAAGAAAGAGCAGAAAGATATTCTATAAAGAGATAAAAGTGACCACAATTCCAAGAACAACAATAGAAAGGAACCACAAAGCAGGGCAAGCAATTGAATAGAGGAAGAAAATAGGAAACCAACAGCAGGAAAATAAATGACAAAGATAAATCAATACATATCAGTTATAACCACTAATATAAATGGCTTCAATTCACCAATCAAAAGAAACAGACTGGCAGAACATATCAAGAAAGGACATTCAACAATATACTGTACACAAGAAACACGTTTAACTCAAAAATAAATTCATAGACTGAAAGTGAAAGGATGGAAAACAATACTCCATGGGACAGGAACTCAGAAAAAAGCAGGGATAGCTATTCTATTTGCAGACAATGTGAACTTCAAACCAAGAATGATCCAGAGAGATAAACAAGGTCACTGCACACATGTGAGGGGAAAACTACAAGAGGAAGAGATAACAATCATAAATATATATGCACCAAATACAAGAGCACCCAACTATATAAGACAAATATTAGCAGGCATGAAAAATGAAGTAAGCAATAGCACAGTTGTAACAGGGGACCTTAATACCTCATTGCCACAAAGAGATAAATCAACTAGATGAAAAAAATCAGAAAAGAAATAACAAAACTGAACCAAACTTGCAAACAAATAGACTTAGTAGACCTTTACAGAGTGTTCCACCCAACAACATCAGAATACACATTCTTCTCAGCTGTACATGGGGCATTCTCTAAAATAGACCATACACTAACCCGCAGATCATGCTAAAGTAAAGGCAAAGAAATTGAAATTATCCCATTATCCCATGCATATTACGTGACCATAGTGCCCTGAAATTTTAAATTACTGACAAAAGAAATTGCAAAAACCCCATAAACACATGGAAACTAAATAACACCCTGCTGAACAATCAATGGGTCACAGATGAAATTAAAGAATAAATTAAATAATACAGTCAAACAAATATGCAGATACAATTTACCAGAACTACTAAGATGCAATGAAAGTAATCTTCAGAGGGAAATTTATAGTCATGAATTCTCACATCAAGAAAACAGAATGAGCACAAATAAACAACTGAACGCTGCACCTCAAGCTTCTAGAAAAAGAAGAGTAAGTCAAGCCCAACGCCCTGAGAAGAGAGGAAATTATAAAGATCACAGGAGAAATTAATGCAATGGAGACTAAGAAAACAATACAAAGAATTAATCAATCAAAGAGTTGGTTCTTTGAAAACATGAATAAAATTGATAAATCCCTGGCCAATCTTATCAAATAAAGGAAAGAAAAATCTCCAATTTGTGCAACAAGAAATGAAAAGGGTGAAATCACTGTAGATCCTGTAGAAAGTCAGAAGATCATCAATACCTATTGTGAAAATCTTTACTTCACAGGATGGAAAACAGAGAAGAAATGGACAGATTCCTAGATACATATGAATTACCAAAGCTCAATCAGGAAGATATTAAAATCCTGAATAACCCAATGTCAATCAATAAAATTGAAGATGTAATTAAAAACTTACCATCAAAGAAAAGCCCAGGTCCTGATAGAGTCACAGCTGAATTCTATAAGATATTTAGAAATTTACTGCCAATACTTCGCAAACTCTTTAATGAAATTTAAAGGAAAGCAACTTTCCCTAACACATTCCTGAAGGCAAGTATTATCCTGATACAAAAAAAGAGAAAGACCCAACCAAAAAGGAGAACTATAGGACAATCTCCCTAGTGAACATAGATGCAAGAATCCTCAGTAAAACACTAGCAAACAGAATGCAGCAAATCATTATGAAGATTATACATAATGACCAAATGAGATTCACCCCAGGAATGCAGGGATGGTTCAAAGCACACAAATCAATAAATGTAATGCACCCTATCAATAGAGCCAAAGACAAAAATCACATGCTCATCACAATAGATGCAGAAAAATCTTTTGATAAAGTCGAACACTCATTCATGATGAAAAAAACCCTACAGAAAATTGGAATAGATGATCTTTACCTCACTCTGATAAAAGCCATCTATGACAAAACAACAGCCAACATCATACTAAATGGACAAAAACTGAAATCTTTCATTTTAAAATCAGTAATGCGGCAAGGATGTCAACTGTCACAATTCCTGTTCAACATAGTTCTGGAAACATTAGCCAGAGCAATTAGACAAGAGAAAAAATAAAAGGAATAAGGATAGGAAGGAAAGATGTGAAATTATCATTACAGATGACAAGATACTCTACATAGAAGACCCCCAAAACTCCACCAAAAGACTTCTAGATTTAATAACCAAATTCAGTAGCATAGCAGGATACAAAGTTAACATTCACAAATCAACAGCATTCCTGTGCACAAACAATAGACTGAGAGAAAACATACTTTTCACACTAGCATCCCCAAAAATGAAATACTTAGAAATAAATCTAACAAAGTGTCTTGGTTACTTTTCTCTCATTGCTGAGACAAAATAACCAACCCCCAAAATGAAGGAAGGAAAGGTTTATTTAGCTTACAGTTTGTGGAGGTTTCAGTCCATACTTGCCTGGTTCTGAGCCACAGTGGCACACCGCAAAGGGCAAACGTTCATAGCAGCAGAGCACAGCAAAACAACCAGCAAAAGGGAGGAATGATGGGCAAGCAGCCTCTTTCTACCTCCCTTACATTGTAGATAGGCTATCCCCACCCAGGAAGCATGTAGCACTCACATAATCGCCATGCCCTGCTCTTCCACAGGCTCAGGATGTGCACAAAGTAAGTGCCCTGGCTTCCTGCTGAGTCACTGAGCCAAACATCTAGATTTCCCAGGTTGACACAATGTATCAATCATAACAATCCACTCCTTGTCAACTTGGAAACCAAACACGTTTCTTTAAACTAGTTTCCAGATACAATGACATTATATTACATTAAAACCATAACATCCACCCCCACCCCCCGCTAAAGACTCATGTACATCCCTTTATGCAAAAGGCATTTAGTCCATCTGCAAGAGTTGCCAAAGTCCTAACAGTTTCAGTATTGCTGAAAAGTCCAAGGCCCAAGTCTCCTCCCAGATCTAAGGCAAACTCTTTATTTATAAGGCCCCCATACAAAGGAAAAGTTAAACACTTCCAACATTCAATGGCACAAAATAAATGTTACCATTCCAAAAGGCACAAACAGGGGAATATAGAGCATTGGGACCAAAGCAAGTCCAAAATCCGGCAGGGCTAACATTATGTCCTATAATTCCACATGCAGCATCTAAAGCAACTTGTGGCACATGTGAGCTCCAAAGGGCTTGCATGAGTCCACCCCTATGGCACTTCTGGTGGTTACAGCCTCCATGGCTTCTCTCTTAAGCCCAGTTTGCTCTCGCCTTGCAGCTGTCCTCAGATGATCCACAGTCCTGTCTTTTCTAAATTTGTGAGGTCTCCAGTGGACATTTTGCTTCACACTCACAGCCTCACATACTGCCTTCTCAGGGGCACCTTGCCTGGCCTCCCAGGCTTTCTGAAATCTGGGTGGAAGCCTCTTTAACTTCAGACCTCTTGCATTCTCCATGCACCTAAAGCCAGGGCCACGTGGATGATACCAAGGGTGGGGGTAGCCTGTCTGCAATCTAAGGGAGGTAGAAGGAGCCTGCTTGCCCATCATTCCTCCCTTTTGCTGGTTGTTTTTGCTGTGCTCTGCTGCTATGAACGTTTGCCCTTTGCCATGTGCCACTGTGCCTCAGAACCAGCCAAGTCTGCTGCCACCTGGAGCAGTAGCCAAACTTTCTTCTCTCTTGGCCATAGCAGTCGAGTGCCTGGATCACTGGGGACACTGGATTCAATTCTCAGGAACAAATTCTATGCTGTCTCCATTCTGGAACCCGGTGCAGCCGCTGCTGCCATTCTAGAACATGATCCTCTGCGGTTTCCTTCTCAAGGCAAGGTGTCTCACCTTTCCAGTTTTGATGCTGCAAAGGATGGAGACTTGCTGTTTCTTGTGGTACCCTTGCACCATCTTTTCCATTCTCTTGTTCCTTCTCAGCAATAGAGATCTCCTCAGCCTTATCTTTGCAATCCACATCTTTAGTGGAGCTTCCATTTCGGCCAAATTCACAGCATTTTAAATCATCCTGCTGGGCTCTTTGCTCTTGATTCTTAATACACATCTGGCTAAAAGTCCCCAACAATAGCCCTGCCACTTCCCCAATATTCAACTGCCTTGAATTTCTTTTTGCCAGATTAATCAGTTCACTGCCGCCCTTAATCCCAGTCTTAGGCAAAATCTCTGGACACGAGCAAAATGCACACAAACTTTCTGCCAAGCCATAACATATATCATCTGGCATCCAACAACGAATGCAGTCCTTCTTCCCAACCGAAACCTCCCAAATCTTGTCTTTACTGGCACGATTTCTACCAGCCTTCTGGTCTTCTGAGCTCTGACCAGAATCTCCCAGACAGAACACCCAAAGGTGTTCTAGTGCATCTCTTTCAGGTGACATCTCCAAATCTTCCCACACTCTTCCCACAAGCCATTTCCAAGGGCTCTTGACCCACATGGTCAAGTATAGCAACAGCAACAAACCCACTCCTGATACCAAGTTCTGTCTTGGTTACTTTTCTCTCTTTGCTGAGACAAAATAACCAACCCCCAAAATGAAGGAAGGAAGGGTTTATTTAGCTTACAGTTTGTGGAGGTTTCAGTCCATACTTGCCTGGTTCTGAGGCAGAATGGCACATGGCAAAGGGCAAACATTCATAGCAGCAGAGCACAGCAAAACAACCAGCAAAAGGGAGGAATGATGGGCAAGCAGCCTCTTTCTACCTCCCTTACATTGTAGATAGGCTACGCGCACCCAGGGGGCGTGTAGCACTCACATAATCTCCATGCCCTCTTCTTCCACAGGCTCAGGATGTGCACAAAGTAAGCGCCCTGGCTTCCTGCTGAGTCACTCAGCCAAACCTCTAGACTCCCCAAGTTGACACAGTGTATCAACCACAGCATAAAGGAAATAAAAATTCTATACAGTGAAAATTAAAGTACTCTGAAAAAAGAGATCAAAGACGATTTCAGAAAATGGGAAGATATTCCTTGCTCATGGATAGGAAGAGTCAACATTGTGAAAATGGCCATATTACCAAACCTGTTAAACAGATTCAATGTAATCCCAGTCAAAATACCATTAGCATACCTCACAGATCTAGAGAAAACATTCCTAAAATTGATCTTGAGCCAAAAGAGTCCTAGAATAGCAAAAGCAATGCTAGGCAACAAGGCAAGGCGGGAGGTATCACAATTCCTGACTTAAAATTATACTACAAAGCTACTCTGATAAAATCAGCATAGTACTGGCAAAAATACAGATTTGAAGATCAGTTGAACCGATTAGAAGATGTAGACACAACTACAAATATACTCAGCCACCTTATCTTTGACAAAGGGGCCAAATATGTTCACTGGAAGAAAGATAGCCTCTTTAACAAATGGTGTTGGGAAAAGTGGCTTTCCACATGCCAAAGACTAAAACTAGACCCGTGTCTTTCATCATGCACTAAAGTCAAAATGGATCAAAGACCTAAATATTAAAACAGAAACACTAAATCTACTGGAAGAGAAAGTAGGTAGAAATCTTGAAGACCTAGGAATAGGCAGAAAATTCATGAGCAAAAACCAAATTGCATGGGAAATACTGCAAAGAACCAACAACTGGGATCTCATCTTATTGAAGAGTTTTTGCACATCAAAAGAAATCACCAACAGAGTAAAAAGAAAACCCACAATCTGGGGGAAAAAATTAGCCAACTGTCCCTCAGACAAAGGACTTCTAGAATATATAAAGAATTTTTAAAACTCAGGTCCCCAAAAGTCAAAGACTCAAACAAAACATGGGCATCTGAGATGAATACATACTTCTCAGATGAAGAAATACAAATGGCAAATAAACGCAGGAAAGAATGTTCAATATCATTGGTCATTCAAGCAATGCAGACTGAAACAACACTGAGGTTCCATCTCACCCCAGAAAGAATGGCTGTCATCAAGAAATCAACCAATACTAAGTGCTGTCAAGGCTGTGGGAAAAAAAGGAAAACTCACTAATGGTGGGAGTGTGGACTGGTAAAACCACTGCAGAAATCAGTGTGGGGATTCCTCAGAAAACTAGGATTAGAGGTCCCACTCAACCCAGCTATGCCCCTTCTGAGTATTTTTCAGCAGAGTTGAAAACATCATACCACAGAGACATATGTGCCCCCATGTTTATAGCAGCACAATTTGTCATAGCTAAATCTTGGAAACAACCCAAATTCCCATCAACTGAGGAATGGACAAAAAAAGATGTTGTATTTTTATACAATGGAATATTACACAGCTATAAAGAAAGATAAACTAAAGGCTTTTATAGGTAAATGGATGCAACTAGAGACCATACTCATAGGTGAAATAAATCAGACTTGCATGTGTAAACCTCATATTATCTCCCTAGTATAAAAAGCTGAAAGAGTAAATAACATTTGAAAGGTGCAATAGCTATTGTGAAAGGGAAAGAAATTGCTCAAAATAAATGAACTGGGATGGGGGAAAAGAGAAAAGAAAGAAAGGATGGGGAAAATATATATACACATACACAAGATGGCTGAGGTAATTATACTACTGGTTTCTATTAGTTTATTGAAAGGAATAGTCAGTGCATAATTGTTCGATCAGTTTTGCGTGCCTATATCTGGTAATCTGAGCAACTACTTTAAAGATAACAATATGCAATATAATAACCACTGTTAATTTCCTAACATCTTGTTTGGAACTTCTATAATTTTTTTATTCTTTGTAAAATTAAAAATATTAAGTTAAGACTTTTAAGGATTTAGAAAAATTGAATACTTCTATATTGTTACTATGCATGTAACATGGTACAGCCACTATGGAAAACTGCATGGAAGTTCTTCAAAAATGCAAAAATAGAAATGTACTATGATCCCACAATCCCACTTCTGGGTATACACTGCAAAGGACTGAAGTTAAAAGATGTTTGCATATTCTGCATCCATTGAAACATTCTCAATAGTTAATGTGTACAGATGACCTACAGGGCCATAACGGATAAGGAAAACCTGAGCTGGATGGCTCACACCTCTGCCGTGCCTGGTGCCGGTTGCTGGGCGCCTGCAACTCTACGCAGGGACCCTGACCATGGCTTCCAGTCTGCCCTTGGGAAGCCTGATGCCCCCCTCATGGCCAGCCCTCAGGGGAGGACCGGACTTCTCTTCCTCCTCTTCCCTTGCTTCTCCCTTTTCTTCTCTGTCACGTTTCGTAAGATCTCTTCTCATTCCCGGTGTCAGAACCTGCGCAGCGACACTCTCACCCGTCTTTCTTCCGTGCAGGCGCTGGGCCCTGCCAATGGGGGAACTCACTCCCACTCCTTCCTAGCTAATTCCCCTTCCGTGTCCTTGGCCTTCCTTCTCGTAACTCCGTACTTCCTGGCCTGATCACCTGATTATCTTATCTTCCTCTCACATTTCCCAAACTTTTTTTGTTCTATTTTTCAGATTTCTTCAATTTTATTTTCCCACCTTATTTTGCTTTTTAATTTGCAAAAGGTCTTCCTGTTCCGATTGTTCTTTTGTTTAGGTATAATCCTGTACTTTCTTTAGAATATCTTTTTTTTATTTCTTGGGATATTATTTGGGAGATACTTCTTTTTAATCAGTTTCTCTGTGCTTCTGTTCTTCTGAGTACTATTGTTTTGTTTCTGTTGTTACTCGGGTTCAGATCTCCTTTTAACCTTAGAGACATTCCTCACATGCCTGGCGATTGTTGCCTGTCCATTCCTCAATAACAACAAAGCATTAAAATAGTTTAAAGTCTAATTGTTTCATTTTTTAATTGTCTAATTAATTGTTTTATACTTTTAATTGTATTGGTACAATGTAGACACGCATAAGGATAATGTTCATCATTAGGAATTTGTGCCTCTACAGGAAAGCCTTGATCCCACTTCTTCACATTCTCCTCCCCTCTTCACCTTCTCTTCCTCGCCTTATTTACAAAAGCTTCGTTCCCATGTTTTCCTTCTTTTCCCATTTTTTCTTTCCCTCCCTCCTCTCTCTTTCACCCTGTGCCTCCACTCCCCTTCCCACTTGAATCATTTCTTCCATTACACAATATCTGTTGTACATTTTGGTCCTTATTTACACTTTCAGTTTCTCACACCAGAGAGGCAATGCAATATTTACACATGTGTCTGATTTAGTTCACTTAGGAATATGGTGTCAAGGTTCATCAATATACCTAGAAATGTCTCAAGTTTATTCTTCTTCATGGCTTCTTTATTCCATTGTATTAGAAAAAAAGACCACATCTTCTTTATCCATTCACCAGCTGATGGGCATTTGCACTGTTTCCAAGATGTGGTTATTACAAAGTGTGCCACTCTAAACATGGGTGTGCATATATTGCTGTGTTATGATGCTTTTAATTATTTTGGGAAGATGCTAAGAAGGGAATAGCTGGGTCAAATGAAACCACTAGTCCTAGTTATTTGAGGAATCTCGACACTGATTTCCACAGTGGTTGCACCAGTCTACACTCGCACCAACAGTGAGGAAGGGTGCCTTATTCCTCTGAGCCTCACCAGCATTTATTATTGGTGATTTATTGATAATAGCCATTCCTTTGGAAGTGAAATGGAATCTAAGCATTGTTTTAATTTGCATCTCTCAAATGACCAGTACATTGAACACTTTTTCATGTATTTATTTTCCTTTTCTACTTCTTCATCTGAGAATGTATATTCATCTCAGATCCCCATTTTTAATTTGGTCTTTAAATTTAGGGAGCCTGATTTTTTTGCAGTTCTTTATATGCCCTAGATAAGAGTCCTTTGTCTGAGGAACAACTGCCTAAAAGTTTTTAGGCATCCACTCTGTGGGTTGTCTTTTCATTCTGTTGGTGGTGTTCATTTGTTTGTTTGTTTGTTTTTGCTGTGCAAAAGCTTTTTAATAGTATGAGATCTCAGTTATTGATTCTGTAGTATTTCTCATGTGATTGGGATTTTGTTCATGAACTCTTTGCCTACACCTATGTCTTCAAGAGTTCTACCTAGTCTGTCTTCCAGCAGATTTAGTATTTCTGTTCCAATGTTTAAATCTTTGATCCATTTGATTTTAGTTTGGTGCATAGTGATGGACATGGGTCTAGTTTTAGTCCTTAGCATGTGGAAAGCCAGTGTTTTGAGCCCCACTTATTAAAGAGGCTGCCTTTCTTCCCATGAACATGTTTTGCCCCTTTGTCAAAGATCAGGTGGCTGAGTGAGTTTAGAGTTGTTTCTGCATCTTCTAACCTGTTCCACTGACCCTCGGGTCTGGTTTGTTTTTTATTTGTTTTGTTTCAGCTTTTGCTTTTTTTTCCAGTACGATGCTGTTTTTATCAAGTATCTTTCTAGTATAATTTCAAGTCAGGGGTTGTGATGCATCCTTCCTGGCTTTTGTTGCCCAGAATTGTTTTTGCTATTCTAAGTTTCTTCTGATTCCAAATGAATTTTAGGGATGTTTTCGCTAGCTCTATGAGGTATGCTAACGGTATTTTGACTGGGATTCCATTCAAAATGTGTAACAATTTTGGGAGTATGGACATTTTCACTATGCTGGTCCTTCCTACCAGGGGAAGAACAAGGGTTATCTTTCCATTTTCTGATATCCTCTTCAATCTCCTTTTTCAAAGTACTGTCGTTTTCAATGTAAAGGTCTTTTACATCCTTCATTAGATTGACTTCATTTTTTTGGATGCTAGGTATTCCAATTTTTGGATGCTATTATGAAAAGTGTTGTTTCCCTAATTTCTCTCTCAGTGAGTTTATGGTTTGTGTACAGGAATGCTATTGTTTTCTGAGTGTTGACTTTGTATCCAGCTGTGCTACTGAATTTGGTTATTAAATCTAGAAGTCTTTTGTGGAGTTTTGGGGGTCTTCTATGTAGAATATCATGTCATCTGTGAGTAATGACAATTTCACTTCTTCCTTTCCTATCCTTATTCCTTTTATTTGTTTTCTCTTGTCTAATTGCTCTGGCTAATGTTTCCAGAACTATATTGAACAGGAGTGGTGACAGCGGACATCCTTGTCTTGTCCCTGATTTTAGGGTAAAAGTAAAACATTGAAATGTTATCTGGAGGCATCTTCTTGTGAAAATTCTTTCTCCCCTGTGAGCTTCTCTGCACATGTAGCCCTGGCCATCTCTGTGAAGAACCACTAACAGCACCTTTCATCCTTTTCTCTCTGGCAAGTTTGCCTGGGACAACATATCCACTCTTGGACCAGAGGTTCCCACCCTGGCTGTCTACATCTGAAAGCTGCTTCGAAAAGAGGCTGAAGACATCAATGCCACTTCCCTGGGCCTCTGCTCACCCTGCTTTGCTCCACCAAGCCTGGTGTTCCCGAGGCAGAACCTCTGTCTCACAGCCTCTCCTACGGATGGGCTGTAGAGGCCCAGAGCTTAGGGGCTGGCAGCAGTCCGGCTGTGCAGCCTGGTTGGGGAAGAGGACCCGGATTCTGTGTTCAGACAGCGGCTCGAACTTGGGGGTCTCTCGAAGGGGCTCCTGATCCCCTCCTCCTCCCCCCACACACTTAAGTTTCCCACTTTCTCTAAAGCACAGTCATTTACCATGGCCTGATTACCTCCCAGCTCTTAAATCTTGGTTTTGTCTCTTCTGTTCTTCTGGAGGTTTATGATATTTTATTCCTTTACTCTCAATTTGGTGGCACAGATCATATTTAACCAGAACCTCCTAGATGTTTATAGGCCAGCAGTTCTCCCTCATTTGTTACATCTTCCTCCACATCTGAAGCACTCACAAGCACAGAACATTTTATTGCTTCTTTTTTAGGCAACTGTAGTGGAAACTTGGATTCTCTATGTTTACAGGGATAAAAATTTCTGGGATTGTGAACTATTTGCAATGTGAAAGAGACAGGACTAAGAGGCCCCTAGCTCCCCAAGTTAGAATCACTCCACTGCCTCTTCTTGTAGTACCTGCACAGGCGGTGCTCCTGAAACAGTGGCCACAGGGAAAGCAGGTGGACACCCACGCTGGATGACTCCACCCCATTCCAAACCCAGTACCTACTCCAACTGCCACTGTGCCTCTTTGGCCTCCTCCCCAGGACAGTGTCTCACCCAGAGAGCTTGGGAGCTGGCTACAGTGCTGCACACCTGTAACCTTGGTATTTGGGGATTCCGAGGCAGGAGAGTATGTACGCAAGTCCTGCGTGGGCAGTTTAGCGGGACCCTCTCTCAAAATACAAATAAAAGTAAAAATAAATAAATAAATAAATAAATAGGGCAGGCAGAGCAACCCTGGGTTCGATCCCCAGTGCCACAGGTGGAGGGGAGAGCCAGTCTTCCCAGGTCGTCCTGTCCCTGTCCCCAGCTGGTACAAAAGGGATCTCACAAGGGTCCTCCTTTCCTTGTCTGAGTGCTGGTCACTGAATCTGAGTCACTGCCAGGTACTTGCTCCCACTCCAGTCTCCAGAAGCCTAGACAGGGCTGCGAGTCTGCAAAGACATGGTGCGCTGGTCCCCAGGGCTGCCCCTTGGCTGACAGACTCCTCCTCACCGGCTCCCTCAAGGCGCCACTGTTAGGGCACTGTGCACTCCCAAAGCTCCTGCCCGGAACCCGAACCGGGAATGTCCTCTCCCAAAATCCATCCCTGATGTGTCCATTTCCACTTCCCTCCAAGTAGATTCCCCCGAGGGCCACCCTGGGTGGGGGAGAAGGGACCACAGCCCCTGCCCCATCCAGTCCTGCGCCGCACTTGCCCCTGCCCCCCGCGCCTCTGACTCAGACTCTGCCGCCCTTCAAAGCTGCTGTCCAGCTGCTCGCTGGGCGCCGCACCTTCCTGGCCTCTGGCGACTGTCCCTGTCTTCACCCTCGGTCCCTCTGCTCGGAGCCAAGTCAAGCGAGGCCTGCTCCCCCCGCCCTCTGGGCCCAGGACGCAGTTGCCTCGGCTCCACACTGGGGCCTGGCCTCTCTGCTTGTCATGGCACATGGAGCAGGGGGTTGGGAGAGATTGAGCTCCCGTACCAGCCCACACCCACCAGGCCTGAGAAGCAGTGCGAGGGGACTCGTGACCTCAGTCTCCCCACCAGGGACAGGAAGGGAGCAGTCAGAGTCCCCGGGACCAGGCAGGACCTGGCTCTGGAGGATGAGGCTGTCTGCACCACACAGGGTCCTTCCCTGCTCGCCTCGCACCTGCCCAGTCCAAAGGCCTCGGCTGCAGCACCCATCCTGCCCGGAGCAAGCGCTGTCCCCGACGCCACTGCCAGCAGTCGCTCCCACAGTTCACCTCTCCACCGCCCAGGAACAAGCATGGGCAGCAGTGGCCCTGGACATCCCGCCAGAAGTCAGGTCTCAGACCGCAGGCACAGGAGGGGCTCCACGGTCCTCACCATGACACTCTCCCCAGGGTGATGCCGGTGGGAGGGTGAGCCCTCCCTGGGGCCAGGTGAGGGCCTCTGAAGAGGGGCAGTGTGGAGAGTCTGACTGCAGATGCGAGTCACCTTCCGGGCAGCACCCCAGGATGCAAGCCAAAACCATGTCTGTTTAGGAGCACAGTCCCCCATGCAGAGACTCAGGCACCCTAAAACCAGGCAGCACATGATCCGATGGCTTCTGCAGCCACCTCTTATCCCTGGTCTAGAGCAGCACTTTGGAAAGGTAGCCAGACTTACAATCATCAAGAGGCTGTGCACTCAGGGGCACAACATCTGTCATCCCAACACTATAGAAGGCTGAGGCAGGAGGGTCACGAGTTTAAGCCCAGCTGGCTAACTAAGCAACCTAGGGAGGCCCTATCTGAAAATAAAAAAAAAAAGGAGGAGGATCCTGGGAATGGAGTGCAGTGTGAAGGCCCTGGGGTCGATCCCCAGTGCTGCACACACAAACATGCAGAAATAAATCCGCCAGGACCAGGAGGTGCAGGTGGAGTGGAGGAATCTCCATGTGTAGCCCAGACACAGGATACACCGTAGAGACAATGTTTCCAAGGACTGCTCGCTTCTCTGAGTCCAAGCAGCTTGGAGACAGGGCCCACGTGTGGGACGGCGCTGGGGAGGCTGCCTAAAAGAGGCAACAGAAACAGAAGCGCACCCAGCGCCGGGCCCCTGCCTCCCTGCCCTGCTTTATTTTCCCCTCCTGTACTACGTGACTGATCCGTTCCCTGCGTGCTGTTTTCTTCCCCGCTCTGTCCCTGGCACCCGGAAGGGATCGGAGGCTGATCACCACCAGAGAGCTGCCGACTCGCACTTCGCTTGCTGTCCTCACAGCCCGTGCCGCTTGGGCCCCTGGACCCCGAGCTGCTGGAGCTCCATCCCGCCGGGCCCTGGCCAGGCCTTCTGGCCCTGCTGGGGATGCGGTGAACGTGAGCAGGCGGAACACAGGGGAGCGCTTGGAACACCGAGGTGCCCGGAAGATGCAGGGGGAAGACAAGGACGAAACCGCCCCTTAGTTGGGCACAGGAGGGGATGACTGTGACCCTGAGCCAGGGCCCGCCACAGAAGGCGACCTCAGAGGTTGCATGGTGCCGCCCACACCGCACCCCTGAGGGGCGGGGGCTTCCTGGGGCTTAAAATGAAGCTCCTCTCTCTACTTCTGTCCGGAGCTCTTCCCCAGGCAGCGCCCCAGCGACAGGCAAGGAGCTGCAGGGAGCAAGTGTGAAGACTCCTCGGAGGGACGAAGGCTGAGGAGCTCCCCTGGGCTCCGCAGCCCAGGCCGCTGCCCTGCTCATCCGCCCCTTCATGAGGACCCTGCCTGCAGGCGAGCCGCGCCCTCACTGCCCTCAAAGAGATCCAGCCCCACGCGGAGCCCTGCCTCGGGTAGGTGACAGTCTGGGATGTGATGTCCCCTGAAGCCTGGTCCCCAGCGATGCACCGCTCCTCCCGGACCTCCATGGAGCTGCGCCTGTCTGTTCAAGGTTAACCATCCGCGACTCGTGTCCTGCTTAGCTCCAGGTCATTTTAAGTGAAGTAAGTAAGCTGGGTTCAAGGACTTCTCAACAGCATGTCCAGTAGCTACCTATCCCATTCTCCTCTTTCTCATGCATAGTAACCAAGGGAAGCCTCCTGTTACCCTTCCCACCCAGGACCTCCAGCAATATCTCCGGGATGATGTTGGGAGGATGAGTCTGTTCTCTAACTCAAATGACAGGCTTCCTGAGCATCACCAGAAAGAAAGAAATTTCTGCCCTTAAAGCACAGTGTTTAGTCATCTCTGTCTCTCTCTCTCTCTGTCTCTCTGTCTCTCTCTGTCTCTCTGTCTCTCTGTCTCTCTCTTCTCTCTCTTTTTTGAAACAATACTGAACTCAGGACCTTCACACTGAACTACATCCTCAGCCCATTTTTAATTTTTAGACAGATTCTCCCTAAGTCACTAAATTGCCCAGGCAAAACTGGAACTTTCAGTCCTCCTGCCTCAGCCTCCCAGGGCACTGGATTACAGCCCTGCCCCACCACACCGTTATAGCCATCTCTTGCAAGAGAAGTGACATGCGTGCTTCTCTGCTCGTGGAGTGATGCTGTGTGTGGCCAGGACATGCACAGCTCTCCCTTTGCCACGGTGAGGGCAACCGGACAGAGTCTGCATCCCTCCCCAGAGGAAACCTCAGCCCTCCACGCCTCCAGTGAGGCATGGGGCTTGTTCATGCCTTCAGTGCTGAGAATGAAGGGCTCTGAATTCTGAGGGCGCTGGGAACACCTGCGTCCCAATGAAGTGCACACACTAATCAGAGTCGAATGCAAGGGATTTGGGAGCTGCGTGTCATCTGTGTCAGCTTCACTCTGCCCACCCCCGTGGGAGGGATGATTAGGAGTTGATTGCGAGCTCTCTGTTTGATGCTGCTGCTGAAAACTGTTTGAAAATCACCATCCCCTCTCCACAAGCAGGATTATATTGGGTAACATGAAATCATGATTACATTGCGCTAATTTTAGCCAAGTCAGACGTCTTCACGAAAGCTTTGCTCACACTTGCCAAACACAGCTGACTGCGTCAAAGTCGCCCACTGGGCACAAAGGAGAAGGAATCAACAACCCCCTGTCTCTGCTCCAAGGATCTGCTCCTTCATCAAGAATAAACGCAAGCCTCAGGTAGACAGATGGGCCCCCTTATTTCCAGACCTGTGAACTCTTATGGCTCTGTGCAGTGTCCCCAAGCCATCTCACTGCCTGCTGGCTTCTTAGTAGCCCAGGGGAGGTGGAGAAGGTTGTTGCAACTGCTTGGTTCCTATCTTCCCCCATTCTTTGCAGCCCCTCCTGCTTGCAAGAACTTTGGATGCAAGGTCCCACCTCCTTCAAGGTCTTGTTCTTGCAAAATTGGAGCAGACCTAGTGATCCGTCCTCTCTGAGGGGTACATATGGAGGCGGCGACATGCATCCTCTGTGTTGAAATTCCCTGTTACCCACATGGGCATGTCACAAGGTTCCAAGAAAACGATCGCTCTGGAGTTCTTTTCAAATCTCAGTGCAGGTTGGATTCTGTGGGGATTTGTTTGTTTGGTTGGTTGATTGGTTTTGTTTACAGAAGTCTCTGAGAAGTTTCCAGTGGAGCTCTGACCCATCTTACCTCTGACTCCTCCCAACCTCACTCTTCCCTTGTTTGTTGTGAGGTGAGAAGCCCCCAGGTGCAATCCCTGTGCATTGTTCATGGCCTCTAGAACCCAGCATTCAAGAAACATGATCCCCAACTATGACCACTGATGCAAGGCTGAGCCGCACTGCGGGCATCTCCCGCCCCGATGGGAGCCATCTCAGAGGAAGAGCGGACTTCCAGCCTCGCTCCCCGTTCAGTGATGAGAATGGCTGCATTGCCCCTCCTCCCAGGTCTCTGGAAATCTGAGAGGACATCCGTGGTGTCCCTAGCATAGGTTAGAAGGGAGACCCCGGGGTGCCGAGTGGATTTGGGTCTCAGCTTTGTCACTCACTGCAAGTGTGTGAGGTGTTGGCCACGTCCCTTATCTCTCCCGAGCCTCAGTTTGCTTATCTCTATAGTGGGAGTCATTATAAAAACTACTTCTCAGGAGCTGTGTGAAGCTCAGATAAGCGGACTGACGTGAATCCTGCTACATCAACGCTACTTGCAGGAGGGTAGGGGCCTCCGAAAGCTCGATTCTAATGTTATCCATCAAAGTCAGCAAAGAAGAGCTTCATCATCCCTGTTTCCAAGACAGAACTTTAAAGCAGCAGTGCCCAGTGCCCTGTGTTCCTTCAGTTACTCTCTCGTGACACCTGTTAGGAAGCGCATCTGGATCTGGGAAACCAGCCCTCCTGGCCACCAGCCTTGTGGGAACGTGTAACACCCACGGCACACCCAGGCCTAAGCTGGATTCTCCATGGAAGGCACTGTGAGGGCAAAGAGATCCAGATAGAAAGATCTCAATAGTTTGTTCAGTGAAGTCAATCCACAAGCCATTACTAAAACATTCATGATCAGAGGCAGGGCAGATGTTTCTACTCTGCAGAAATTTGACATCAGAATCATTTGAGGGCATTCTTCCCTTAAAAATGGGTTAGAAACATACAGTAAGGGTAAACTAAGGAGAAGCCAGGCTCTTAGAGGACCTGAGAGACTTGGCTACCCCAGAGGTAGACCAGTAGGCTCTCAGGACAAGCTTGTCATTGGCTCCTCGAGATGGAGGCTCTGTGATTCAGTGAGAGCCCTTCCTCCCATATGTGACCCCCAGCCTGACTCTGCCATCTGCCAGAAAGGAGGTGCTCTTCAGCATCTGCTGCTGCCAGGTTCACTTTACCTGCCTCTTGCTTTTGGACCCCCATTGTGTCCATTCTGGCCCAGTGTCCACTCCTGTGCACACAACTAGAGGAACCTGGCAGGGGGCAGTGCCCTTGATGAGAGAAAACCAGATCTGCCTCCTTCCCAAGGAGAATGACGAGTCCACTTACTCGGTGGAGGCTGCTGGCAGAAAAAACCACAACATCCATCCTTAGAATGCCCAGCTTCCCCTTCCTGACCCCATGCCTAGAAAACAGGTTGCATCCAAAGAAGAAAGGCGCCCCCCCAGGGGGGGGGCTGGAAAGATTGGCAACACTTTAAGGAAGGAAGAGAGGAGGAAATGAACCCTAAAGGATGGGGACTGGGAGGACCAAGAAGACGGAGGCAACCCAGGAGGGCTGGGGGTACTGAAGCTGGGTCTCCTGTCCCAGACTCCCCCTACACTTGGACCCTGCCATCTTCATCCCAGTGGTGTTTCTCCCACTTGAGTGTGGGGCTTGGCCTGCTGATGCAGGTCCTAAGCATCAGAATGGCCCGCTGTGTAGACAACCTGCCTGCTGGGTACTGCCTTAAGGTCCTAGATCCATCCTCTTGTGAGATCTTCATATGCCATGTGAATTCTAGAAGGCTCTGCAAAGCTGACCAAGCAGATCAGAGGAGGCAGCCATCCCTGAGGAACTGATAGATGTGCTGCATCTTCCAGCACCATCTGATTGTCCTGGCCACCAACCAGGGAAAGTCATTCCAGTGGCGGGATTAACATGGCAGGAATGGGAGCAGTCACGGAATGTTCCAGAAATAGCACACAATTCACCAAGATCAGCAGATGGGGTCTTTACAGGGAGCATAGAGCTGGGACCAGACAAGGCAGGAGCAGCCAAGAGAGGTGAGCTGTGGGGAGGTTCGACCAAGAGCAGCAGGAACCCAACACACTCCATCAAAGTGGGGGTACCACCAGCTCTGTGCCAGGCAGGTCAGCAGGCTTGAGGCAGGAACGGGTGGAGCAGAAAGTGGGGTTGGCTTCTCAGAGGTCACTCGTGGCCCTTCCAGAGACCGGGAGGGGTGGAACAGAGAGCAAGGCTGAGACAGAAGCAGGACAAGGTTGGCAGTGGGGAGGAGCAAGATGCAGACCCAGCCTCTGATCTTCACAAGCAAGATGGAAAGGGAAAGCTGACAATCACCCCTGTGCCAGGCCTTCGACATGAAGACAGAGTGGGCTAGAGACACAGTGCTGGGAAGTTCAGTGGGAAGAGCCCATCCAGCCTAGCACCCCACTGTCTAAGTACCCTGATCCCCTACAGTGGGGCTGGCAGGGAAACTTGGGAGGGGATCAGATCCTGAGGGTGCAGCCTCCTAGAGGGGAATACCACCTCAGAACAGAGACCTCTCCCCACCTTTCTGCCTCAGGAAGACAGCATCTGGAGTCTGGAGCACAGGTTTCCAGTCGCAGAGACACCAACAGTGGATTCATTTCTTCTGGTTGCAGGCCAGGCCGGTCTTCTATGTCTGCAGCCTAAACCAGGGCAGAACAGTACACACGTCTCAGACCAAACCCTCAGTGTGAGTGTGAGAGGGAGAGACATGGGGGAGACCCGGGAGGATATGGGGAGCAGAGGGTGCACAGAGCATGAGGTTCAGGGGATAGCCCCGAGGACCAGGTACGTGGACTCAAGACCTGGTGTAGCCACTGTCTGCTGGAGCCCCATCCTCCTGCCTGCACTCACCCTGAGAGACCGTGACCACAGCACTGTGCAGGCAGGGGTGGAAGCAACTGTTCTCTTTACCACAGAGAACACAGATGAGGCTAGAGGCGTGGCTGAGAGCCAGCCGAGAACTCGCCCTCCTCGATGCCCACAGCACAGTGACTGTGGGGCACTTCTGCTGGTCGCCAGCCCCTCAGCCCAGCCTTGTCCCACGCCTTCTGGCCAATGGGCTCTGCAGCATGGTCCAGGCCCAGCTATCCCATGTCATCTCAGACCACTGCGGAAGAGTCTCCCATCCACACACAGCACAAGTGAACAAGGCAGGTTGGGGCAGCCTCAGTGGGGCTTCCTGCTGCTCACCTGGCACTCAGAGCTGCCCTGCCTTCTGTCCGCTCTCTCCTTGCAGGCGGCCCCAAAAGCTGGCTAGCAGTCAGCAGAGCATTTGTCCTCAAATTCTCAGATGGATGTGATCTGAAAAAATCACAGAGAAGAAAATATCCTGAGGACGTCAGAGGGGGATCTGCAGGGCAGATGCTGCCGCCGCTCCTTGTCATCCCTGTTTTATCTTTGAAAAATGCATAAAACATGAGCAACGAGGGAGAAATAGTTCCAGCTTTGGGTAAAATCAAAAAGCGGTGTTCTACAGCCAGGGTTGGACCTTTTACGTTGTAAGTGGCTGAAGATCCAGCACCCTTGTAGCTGGCTTCACAAAATCGCAGCGCAGGACAGACCTGGAGAGGTAAGTTATTCCAGGTCCCAGGCTTACGCTGTTGAACGAGCAGCAGGCTAAACACAGAGCCTCCTCCTTCTGCTCCAAGTTCAGAAACTCCCCTTGCTGCCCAGCTGCCTCTCTTGTGCCACTCAGAGTCACAAAGGCCTCCCTGGGGGCGTGTTTTCATTCACTCTTTCTACTCATTCAGTCCTTGTCTGTAGAATGCCTTCCAAATACTGTCCTCGGCCAGACAGCACAAGTGCAGACCCGGGACTCCTGAGCTTTCTACCCAGAGCTCCCTGGAGGGCAGGAAGTGGGCGTCAGTGAGCGAGGGGCTAAGCCAAACAGAATAAAACCTGGGTCAGGGTGTTCACCCTCCCACCTCGCCAACATCTACATCACCTCAACAGCTTCCGGGCATCGCTTTTCTTTCTGAAAAGGCGCTCACAGCCGTCTCATTTTTTTTTTCGTAACAACCTAACAACCGTAGCAGGCAGGTCCTTCATGTGTGTTGGATCTTCAGTGGCCCCCCAGCTCTGTATTGGAAGCTAGGTCTCAGCCAATGGCTGCACTGAGAGGTGAGGATACCCTCAGGAGGTGGTGGTGCGGGTCACTAGGGGCATCACCTTGAGGGGATGTTGGAAATCCACCCCTTCCTGGCTCCATCTGCATCCTGGCCTTCTCCACTACCCCACACATCCCCACCGTGATGCTCAGCTCCCCACAAAGCAACAGCAAAAGGCCCGCAGACCAAGAACTGAAGCCTAAACCACGAGCCAAGAGAAGCCATCCCTCCTTTTCAGGTGTTTGTCTCAGGCGTTTTATCACAGGGGCACCGTGTGACTGACACAGCAGACCTCCCGAGGAAAAGGAGGCCTCAGGCTTCAAAATCAGGCGATGGCTGAACTGGGAACCTGTTCGGGCTGCAGCGCTCTGGCAGTCTTCTGTCCCCGACGTAGCCTTCCCACCGTCCTCGCAGAGCTGAGCTGTGAGACAGCAGGTGCGAGGGAAGGGATGGAGCCGAAGGAATTTGGGAGCTCAGAGGCTGAGCGGACAGGCCCTGTGGTCCCTCTTCCTCTCCTTCTTCTCCTTCTTCCTCCCCTCATCCTCCTCCTCCTTCTTCTTCTCCAAAACAGAGGGCACCGAGGAAGTGAGACACCCAGAAGTCGGTACTGATTGGAGTTTGGGGACGGACACACCCACACACCAAGGGCCGGCTCCTGGTGGTGATGAAGTGGCCTCAGTCTGAGTTACAGAGAGAAAGCAAGACTGTCCTGCTTGGAAGCGACTGTCCAATGGGAAAAGAAGAGGGAAACATGAGTTCTGTGTGGTTGGGGCTGAAAGTGTGCGTGCCAAGTCCGTCATATGTGGGTTTGAGCCTCAGCCTCTGCCCTTCTTTGGTAACTCCCAACCGTGAAATGCTCACCAAGTTCATGTACATTCGTCTTGGTACAATGTGATCCAGTCAGTGGCAGAGATGGCGGTGACCGTGGTGAATCATGCCAGCATCCCCACCAAATTTCCCCCACCCTCCCCAGTACCCCAGCACTGTTCCCTGCCCCATGGGCAACCCTCTCCCTCTCCTCAGCCCCAGAGTCTGTGTTCCACAATCATTTCCATGAAACTACCTTTCTGCCAGGAGCTCTGTTTTCCAGAACAGAACATTCTGTGGCATTCACAGCCCTCAGAGGCTGGGGCTTCTTCCAGGGGGCCTGAGCTGTCCTGACTGCCCTTCACGGCTAGGCCCCGGCAGGTGGCAGTCAGGTGCTCACAGACCGCCTGCTCCCCACTGGAGTTCTCTCGGGTCTGCTATTACTTACTGCATACCTCTGGGCTGTGTTAGGAACAACCAAGGCCTGTGGGGGCCCCGTGGCCCTGAAACAGACACAGAAAGAAAAAATGTGCAGGGTGCAGCTGAAATCCACCAGCGAGCAAGCGGGGTGATGTTTGTATTTAGAGCCCCTGCCTCCCGCAGCCGCTCTCACTCATCCTCCCTGGGCTCCCCCACCCGTCCTGTCCCCAAGGGAGAGCCCCCCAGGGTGCAGGGAGGGACCTAGTCAGCTTCTGAGGACAGTGACCTCCAGTCTGCTCTGGCCACCTCTCAAAATGAATTATTTCATTAACACTGTTGGTGTAAAATCTGATTCTAGGAGGAAAAGTTCATGATATCAAAATAAAAGTGAGTAGGAGCCACGTGTTGATAAGAAGGTGCAAAGAGGAAGCAAACTTTGGGAAATTGTTTTACTTCCTTCAGGAGTGAAAATAGAACTGCAAGTTAAGGGAAACCCACTGAACTCCAGCAAGCATTGAACTATGACAAATTCTTGCTAGCCAAACTCAGAGCTGCTGCATCAGGAACACGCAAGTAGATCAATGGGACAGGGTAGAGAGCTCAGAAGTGTGTGTGTGTGTGTGTGTGTGTGTGTGTGTGTGTCTGTGTGTGTTTGACACAGTGCAGTGGGGTAGGACAGATTACTTAGAGCAGTGGTGGCAAACCTGGGGTCCACGTGCTGTACCCGGTGGTTTGTTGCCATTCAAAGATCTTAAAACTCACCATCACTGGGCTGGAAGAAGCATCATCTGGAAACCTTTCCCCAGAAGGGAAAGTGGTGTGAGTGAGTCTCAGACTCCAGCTTAGAGATCGTAGCTCCTTCAGGGCAGGTAGTTGGCACAAGGACTGGACAGGTCAACCCTGCTGGATGCACGGTAGGGGGTGAGTGTCCCTGGAGGTTTCCTGGTGAAGGATCAGTCCCGGAGAAGTGCTGAGGGGAAGAGCAAGTGGAACCTGTTGGAGGCCCTTAGCTCACCAGGCTGCGCTTTCACAGGGACTGTGCCACCAGGCTTGCTGGCCCGCTCTCTGCTTCGTGGCTCACAGTGTAAGCTCACCCCTCCACATGCTCCTACCAGGATGTGCGGCCCTGACCAGAAGCCAATGCCATGAGGCCACCTGGTCTGGGACTGAACCTCCAGCAACATGAGCACAAATAAACTTTTGTAAATTCATTATCTCGGGTGTTAAACTACAGGAACACCACTCTAACTAATACAGACACCCTGTAAAAAAGAGTAGAGGATGGAAATTCTGTATTGCTCAATCCAGACAAGTACAGACACATGTACATAAGACAAAACTAGGAATAGCTCCTACAGTTGGCATTTCCAGAATGGACCCCAAGGTCAGAATTGATGTTTATATTTTTTATCCCTATGCATCCCTTGTCCTCAGCTACCGTGACAGCAGGCCACAGTCCCTGACCTCAAACATAGCCCAAGACTCTGTCTCTCCGGGGTCTGGATCATTAGCAGCCCTGCCCGGGTTGGGTTGTTAACATCTTCCACCGAATTCTGCGTAGCATGACAGTACTAACAGGCTCCCAGCAACGTCCCTGCCAGCCACATGTTTACTCTCCTGACCCTGCACACAGCAGCAGCCCTGTTTGGGAACTGATCACAGTTTATAGAGTATGGCAGTCCCCCTTCTCAAAACGTGGCTCAGTGAAACAGGAGCAGGGCGAGGAGGTTCCTGGTAATGTAGAGTCCATGGAAACAAAAGTTTTCCCTGGGAAACTAAGATCACAAAACAAAAAGAGATTAAAAATAAAATGCAGGTACAGGACACCACACTTTTGAGTCCTCCGTGAGAAATACTGACTCCTAGAGGACACCTCATAAGAAACTATCACCCTTTCTGTGTGGACCCACCCTCTCTCTGGGAGCACAGGCCCCACGGATGGGTCGCTGGCTGAAAGCACATATGTTCGTAGGACGTCCTTTCCCCCACCAAAGCTTTGCTTTCCCCACAGGCACAATAACTGTCTTCGCCAAGCCATGCTACCATTCTGTGAAGACAGATGCTTCTAGGAGATGGAGTACAAGACAAGACCAGTGAATCTTGTGGGCATGAAAGCATTGCCACACTTTTTCGTTGTAAAATTAGTTGCTTGGTCAGGAAAAAAAATACAGTGTGGAATGCCATGTGGAGAGCAGGCATCTGTTAGGCCCACATATGCTGCAGCTGGCAAGAGCACTGCAGGCAGGAAAAGAAAATCTGTGACTAGAATAAATGTCTCTTTTGGTGAAGGCAGACACTGCACTTGTCCTGATGTAAGGGGTCCCACGTAATCAGCCCACCAATGGTGTCATCTCCTCAGGCTTGGATGTGGCTGCTGCATTAGCAGGTTGGGGTCCAGCTTGGGCATAAGCCAGATAGACTGATGAAGGGAAGTCTGTGCTGTGAGTCCAGGTACAAACTCTGTTGCTACCATAATGGTGACTTCAAAGTCCATGGGTCCACTGAGCAGAACTTGAGTAGCTGGAAAAAGAAGCTGAATGACATCCACTGAAAGTTTTGAAACTTGTCCTCTTAAAACTTTTGCCTCAGTAAGTGGCCCTTAGTGAGCTTGGACAGGGAGCCCTGACACCTCCTTCAATTCAAGCACTGGGATTTCAGTGTCCTGTCGCTTTTCTATGCTTCTTTGTCGCCAGTCTGATTCATATCTGGAGGCGTCCTTTCGGCTGCCCATGTAAGGCACCGGATGGAATTACGCTCACTAATATTATTCTTATCCATATTTGACCCATACTGTCCAGCTCTCTTGTTGCTGATAACGGGCCAGACACCTGACACTCACAATTTAAAGGAGGAGAGGTTCATTTGGGGATCATGGTTTCAGAAGATTCAGACCATAGTGAAGTGTCTGAAAGGAAGTAGCATCACGGCAGAGGGGCTTGGAAAAACATCAATGCCCAGTTCATGGGGATTGGAAGGTAGTGCAGGGGGATAGCACCAGAAAAGAAAGGGCCAGGGAACAAACAGAGTACTCAAGATCACACCTGCAGGGCACATCAGACATACCCAGAAGAGTACTCTCCTGCTCCCCGAGCAGGTCCCAAGCCAACCATGTTGACTGTCCAGCGCAACTACTACACCCTTCCTCATTCTTCCAGTGCCAACACTGAGCAGGACTATAATGCTGTAACAATCCACTTCCAGACAGTGTCAGCCTACTGTGTGAAACCATACAGAACTGATAGTAAGCAATCTCCCCTGCATTTTCCCGTGGAACCCTCACAGGACTGTGTTCAAACAGGAGAGGAGACACAGCAGGGAGACCCGTGATGACAGACTTTCAGTCACCTGCTCATGTGATGTACTTGTTACCTCACAACTGCTTGAACCTTCTGAGCCACTTCAACCTGACAAGGCTCTGACTGCACATGCCCCACACCAGGACTCAGGGATTCAGATAATTCTTAGTTCATGCTGTGCAGCTAGGGTTCCATGGCTACTTATAACATTCTGATCAGGCCTTGAGACTCTGTCCTGACCCAGTAGCAAGAAACAACCTGTTTCTCAGAGAAAAACAGTATATGTCTAGAGGCCAGTGGAGTCACTCTGAAACCCCAGGGCTCTCTCCTTACATGTGCTCACTCTGGCTTCTCTCACTGTGGGTTCCTGCAGAGATGCTACACAGCACCACAGCGTCTTCAACGCCCAGGACCACGGGGTCTGCTGAGCCATTGGCCCAGGAGCAAGGGCAGCTTATCCTCCGGCCCGGATGAGCTGTGGAGCCTCTCCTTTTCCGGAACCCCCTTAGAGTGAATAGTGTTACAATTTGCTCAGCAAATGGGTCACCAGGGTACATCCAAATGTAGTGCTCAAGTCCAAAAGGGTTTGTCAAAAATCATGGGTTTTTCCTCATGACCAGGGCTTCAAGGCTTGAAAAGAGTTCTGCTTTTGTCTCTGTTTTATTCTATTTTTATCACTTTGAAGGGTATTTCTTTATCATCTCCAGATCAACAGGCCCAGAAATATCACCAACCATCAACCTCCAGAAACACACTGATCGATTTCCCACCCTCTGTCCATGCAGAGGCAACAAGAACCCTATACCCAACCACCAAGATTCTACTGACATGGTGGACACGTATGAGAGCCTGCGTGAAAGGGAAACAGTCAAGATCCCTGAAGATTGGACAATGTCGGGAGGCCCCTACTAGTTCAAAGAAAGGGCGTATGCAGGTACGGGATGCCACACTTTTGAGTCCTCCATGAGAAATACAGTACTCAAGGGAGTTGTACTCACCACACCAGGGAGACTTCTGAAATAGAGTAGAAAGCTTTCTTTTTCCCCATTTCTCCTAAAAATGACAAAAACCTGGGACACTGCACAGAAGAAGTTCCGAAAGGTAAAGGGAAGTTATCTGGTTGTCTGGGAACCTCAGGAACCGCTCATCGGCTGAGCTCAGCCCGTCTTCCTAGGTCCTCTTTCTGCTTCGCATATGCAGATTGGAGGTGAAGTCAGCAACTCAGAAGCATCTGTCATTGCTGACCAGAAATGATTCCAAAGCCTGTTCTTCATGGCCAAAGAACCAAGAAAAGATGAGGTTAGCAAGGCGGAAAATGTGAGACAGTAGCCGTCCTCTCCATCCAACAGCACAGGAAAAAACAATGGCTCCCTGCCCCCGATGCCGGCAGAGGCCAGGTGCAGAGCCTAGACACCCACTTCCAAGGCTATATTGGGGTTCCCCAACACCACCATCAGGAGACCCTAAGAGTGCCAGCAGGGCACACTTACCCTGCCACCCCATCAGCAGTGTCCGGTGAAGCCATGTGGGAGCCAGACTCTACCATTCACCCCTCCAAACTGGGTGGCCCTGGATCCAGTGCGGCTGAGCGGGGAGTCTGGATTTTTATCTCCACCCACTAGTAATGAGGTGGCACACACTTCTCTATGCAGGAGCTGTTAAAAGAAAGCTAGTTACAGCCAAATATTTAAATGAGATCCAGACTCTTACCGTGCACAAATGTCCAGGTTTCAGTTGAAAGTCAGGATCATACCAGAATATCTCATACTAAGTGAGCAAAGCCGGTTACTAAATGTCAACACAAAAAGAAGAGCTATGAGAATTAACTCACCAAGATTTCAGAGCCGCTGTGGTAGAAGTGCTTCAAAATGTTTTTTATTGTTGTTTTGGTACTAGGAATCAAACTTAGGACCTTGCACTTGCCAGGGAGGTGCTTATGCAACTGAGCTATATCCTTGGTTCTCAAAATGTTCTTTGAAACAAATTACTGCATATAAAGTCTCATCAAGATATAGAAAGTCTCAGCAATGCAACTGAAAATATAAGGATGCAGGGCATGGTGGCACACGCCTGTAATCCCAGCACTTGGGAGGCTGAGGCAGGATTGGTGCAAGTTTGAGAGCAGCTTGGGCTACAAAGTAAGCTCGAGGCCAGCCTGAACTGCATGGTGAGACCCTGTCTCAAAAAAAACAACTAAATGGAAATTTTAAAATTAAAACTGCCACAATTGAAATTAATTAAGTTCATTTATAAGCTTAACAGTGAACAGAAGGGACAGAAGGAAAAAGGAATGAACTCAAACAAAAGAAATTACTCAAATTTAGCAAGTGTGAAAATAAAAGAGTTTGAGGGACTTAGGGGACTAATAAAAGATCTAAATCTCATGTTTTCATATTTCCAAAAAGAGAAGCAAAAGAAGCAAAACAATCATTGCCAACTCTGCAAATTTAGCAACAGACATAAGCTAGACATTCCAAAGACTGAGCACACACCAAACAATAAACCCAAAGAAACCCAGGCCAGCTACCTCACAATTAAACTCCATAAAACTAAAGGTGAAGAGAAAACTCTGGAGTAATAGTGTAATAATACCTCTCCCGGTGGAGAAAAGCAGTGTGAGTGACAGCTCACCTCAGAAGCCATGGAGTTCAGAGACGAGTGGCACCATGCTTTTCAGGAGCTGAAAGAAACAAATTGCTAACAGAATTATATAAGCAATGAAAATATCCTTTTGGGAGTGAAGAGGAAATCAAGACATCTTCAGATAAGAGAAATGAAAAGAATGTATCACCACCAGACCTACCCTAAAAGCGTATCTAATGGAAGTTCTCTAAACAGAAGCAAAAAGCAATAAGATGAAGAGCTTCAGAACAACAGGAAAGAAGAACATAGTAAGCAAAAACAGACAAATACCACAGACTTTCTTCCTCCTGTTCCTTTTTCTGTATTATGGTTTTATTGGACATGAAATGTGTAGAAAGAATATTGAAGAAAGTTATAGATGGGAGCCGGGGATCTAGCTCAGTGGCACAAGTGCCTGCCTGGGAAGCACAAGGTCCTGAGTTCAATTCCCAGTAGCAAAAAAACCCAACAACAAAAAAATTATAGGTGGATGAAGACAAAGGAACTTAGTGGTTAAGCATTTCACTGCAACTGGTGAAATAATGATGCCAACTAAGGATGACAGGTGATATATTTCCAATATACCACGTTTGCCCAAAAATAAGACCCAACTGAGAAATCAGCCTTAGCTGGTCATTACTGTGCTGACGGCCACTGTAGTGCGTCAGATTCCACCTTGCCCTTCTCCGGCTCAGTGGCTCCTCTCTAAGGCCGACAAGGCGAGAACAGGCTAATTCGAGCTGTCATGTTCAGCTTGTAGTTTTCAAGGCTGATTATATTCCAGGTAAGTCTCATTGTCACAGAAACATAATCATATCTAGAATGGCCACAGAAAAGGTATACAAACCGACACCCTCCCTCTCCCGGGTGCTCTGAACAGGTCAGGATGGAGTTCCGGCGTGTGTTCAGGTAACCCGGGGCAGCAGCAGAGGAAACTAGAAAGCTGTGACCAGGCAAAATAAGTAGGAAACAAAAACAATGGTGGTGATGGCGCTCAGAGCAAAATCCAAGCATGGTGAGCACCAGGGGCCTGCACTGCCGACGAGACATTTTACTAAAGCAGAAGAACAGAATTATTTGCCAGATGAACGGCTGCACACCTGCTGCTGGGGTTTGTTGATTTATTCCAATACAGAGAACGTATCTAGGGCAGCAGCTGCCAAAGGAGACACATTAGCAAACTAGAAAGAGTCTTTCTCTGCAAGATCTGCCTAACTTCTAGACTGGCCGTGAGAGTACGAAGAGAATGGGAAGGGATGTGTCCCGTTGGGGCCGCTCAAGTCCCTGCTGAGGTCCCAATATGGCAATCCCAGGACTCTGAGGTTGGTCTGAAGTTGTGTTAGGCAGAGGAATCCGCAGGCCCTTCTCCTTGGTTTGCTCACGGCTGAAGCCCAAACGCTCGGGTCAGACAGCGGAGGTGGGTTGTGCCAAGTGAACCCACTCTAATCCTACACTCCAGAACTGAAGACACAAGCACCACTGCGTGGGTCACGGCTGCCCCTTTGGGCCGGGGAGGGGTGCTGGCCTCTTCACACAGGGGCACAGTGGCTCCCATTTTCCCTTGCCGTTCCAGTTCCATATTTATGGCATTGCTCATTGTGAAGCATAATTTTCACTTAAGGTGTAGCAAGGCTGCAAATACAACCTGAAATGTGACTCTAGAACTCCCAGGATCAAGTCGTAGAGCAGACTGTTCTGTGCACTGACCTGCAGTACAACAGCGTCTCGGCTACAAGGTTCTCTAGCTCAGTCATGAGTGCTCACTGGTTCCCTGGCTGTCTTTAACCAGATAATTCATGCTATAAGAAGCCACTGCACTTCCTCATGGTCCCAGTAGTCAGTATTCGTACAGTTAAAATGTACCACAATAGCTGTTTCAAAACCTTGTCTCCAAAAGAAAACCTGCTGTAGGCAACAGTGCATGCTTCTGTCACTAAAAGTCATGGGGTATTAATACTGTTTCGGGAAGAGCCCACTCCAGGGGCCTCGGCCCAGTTTTTCCTGTTCCAGCGCTCACTCCACAGGTCAGAGATCAACATGGGGCGATGCCAAGGGTGCAAAGCACATTCACTGCACCCCACTCCTGATTCCAAAGAGTTCACCAGTCACGCTTCAGTCAGAAAACCATTAGCACACTACATGTTTCTAGCAAGAAAAGATTTAACACTCAGAATTAGACACTTAAAAATTGATGGATTGGATGGAGGTGCAAAGGTCGAAAAAAGATGCTTCTACCTTGCAGAGAATTGGGTTTTTGTCAACCAAATCAAAAAGTGCAGAAAATCCCTACCGACGTCCACAGCTGCTGCAACAAAATGCTGCGAAATCTTATCTGTCTAAGCCCGTACATCCGCAGGCCATCGATGGAGAAAAATTCATGACATCTGCACCTATTCTGCCTTCCAAATATTTCCTGAATGCCTCTCGTTGTGAAAACATAAAGTCAAACCTATCAGGAGATTCTGAAAAGTGCAGTTCCCAGGATGCAAGAGAGAGGAGAGAAGAAGGCTGAAGTTTTGGAGAAATAAAAATTGACAACAGGAAAGAAATTAAACAAGATTGAGACCTTGTAAGAGTGACGGGCATGTGAAGTATCAACAAGTCAGTTTCCTCCACCTGAGGTTCAGGAGGCAGCGTGGAGAAATTATTCACAACACAGAGACATAGCTCTCTGGAAAAATAGTGTCTATTCATATTGAATAAAAAATACTCTTCTTATGTTCTCAAAAGAAGTTATTCAAGAGAAAAAGAATATTTTGTGCTCTTAAAAGTAAATGTATATAAAAATACATTTGATCTTTGACATTCCCAAGAACTAGACCATGAAAAGATGGAGTATTCCAATTTTGTGGAATTCTTTACTTTTCCCTTCAGTTTGGTTGGGTTTTGCCTATATGTTTTGGGGCTGTGTTAGAAACTATGTCCAAATTTAGAATTGTCCTATTTCCATGATGGACTGGTATTTATCTTTACCAAATGCCCCTCTTCTATTACAGTAATACTTCTTGTCTTTGTGCTCACTGTAGTATTAATATAGACTCTGATCGCTTTCATTATAATTGCATGTGATTCTTTTTTCCTTCATTTTACTTTCATTTTGATGCTCTTAGACTTAGGATCTGGTTCCTGCAGGCGTCAGATAGTTGGTTTGGATTTTTAATCTAATCTGCCCTGGTCCTTAATTATGGTGCTTACTCCACGCCATTTAATATAACTGCCACCAGTGCACTATTTGTTCTGCGTGTCCTGTGCATACCATAATACTCCTTTCACGCTCTTTCCTCCCTCTGGTGATGTTCCTACAGCTCCAGCTTCTCCCTGTGATCTTATTACTTGCCCCTTTCTGCTGCATTTCTAGTGATTACCTTAGTTCTGGTTACCCCAAGGTGAAAGCATCTGTCTCTGACTTATAACTTTTACTTCCCCAAAAGAAGCGCGGACTTGGAAACACTTCACGCTCTATTTGTCCGCTTCCTTCTGAGAACTGGCGTGTGTTTTAGGATATTTAAAACTCACAGTAGTGTCCTTGCTCTATGAAAATCATAGCAGTTTATACGTTCTCATGTATTTTTCCTTCTCATGGCCTTGTGTTCCTCCATGCTATTTTTCTCCTGAAAACCCTTACTCTAGATGTTTTAGGCAGCTCTAGTAGTCACAAATTCTTTCTGTTTTTGTCCAAAAATAACTCTATCTTGCCCTCATTTTAAGTTGTATTTTCTCTGAATATAGGACTCTAAGCTGATGGTTATTTTCTTTCCAAAGTGTACCTGTTAGTGACACCACTGTCTTCTGGGAACCCAGCCGCGTGTGTTCTTCTTGCTCTTCTTTTATTAGTACGTGTTTGCAGTGTGTACTGTTTACTTGCTTCGTGGAGAGCTGGTGCGTACATGACCAGGGCCACCTCACTCCTCTTTTCCTCCCCTCCCCGCCTCCTCCTTCCATCTCTTGTTCCTTTTCTCACTTGAGAAAGATCTACCTCTCTACTTCCTTTTTTTTTTCCGGACAGGATCTCATTACGTAGTTCAGGTTGGCCTTGAACTTGCAGCGCTCCCTCTGCCTCAGCTTCCCAACTGCTGAGATTACAGGTGGGCACCGCCACGCCCAGCCTCCCCCCTTTCTCTCATCTACCTTTCATTTTGGTCGTCACAATTTGGTTTTCTCATATGAGAAACTATGTGATATTTAAGCTTGTGTGCGTGATTCATTTCACTTAATATTATGGTCTTAATATTATAGTGCATTCATTTTCCTACAAATGACTCATGTTTATCTTTCTTTATGACAGAGTAGTATTCCATTGTGTGTAAATACCACCATGTATCATCCATTTATCTGTTGACAGACATACACGTTGCTCCCAAGGTTTAACTACTATGAGTTGTGGTGCTACAAACACAGGTATGCATGGATTGCTATAACGTGATGTCTTTAACTCTTTGGGGAAGATACCTGGAAGGGGAAGAGCTAGGTCAAAAGGAATTTGAAATTTTAGTTTTTTAAGGAATCTCCATATCAATTTCCTGCTAAGGTTGCTGTAGCTGCTCTCAAATTTCCCTTCTCTTTGTTTTTCTTAAGTTTTGCTGTGATGTGGGAAAGAGTAGATCTCTCTGTAATCAGTTTGGTGACGTAACGCTCCTTGGATCTGTGACTCGCTGCCTTTTGCCAGCCTTTATCTGCAAGCATCTCTGCTACTTCAGACATGCGATCCGGTCACATTGCTTCTTCTCTGGTCTTGCTGTGTTTGTTGCCTCCTTTCCTTTGGGTCCTGCCCTTCCCTGTGCACTTGAGCTAAATGTTCTCTGCTTACTTATCTTCTCATTCTTTAATCTCTTCTTTAACCTGCATTCAGTTTAGCACGAAGATAGTTTATGTGGCCAGGCATGCTGATGTGAGCCTGTAACCCTAGCAACTCTGCAGGCTGTTGCAAGAAGACTGCTGCCAGTTCAAGGCCAGCCTGGGCTGCATGGCAAAATCCTGTCTCAAAATAAATAAGTGAATGAATGAATAAATAAATAAGTAAATACATACGTTTCTGTACTTACTTAGAATTTCAGATATTACAATGTTTGTACTCAAATTTTAATGCCCCTCCCACCCCCTCTCTCTCACCACCCTTATAAGTCAATTTGTGTATTAATATTTGAAAACATGGAGATAATTTGAAACTTGAGTGGTGTTATCTTCTCCAAGGTAAGATTTTCTTCTAAAACTCACCTATATCAGGAGAGTTTCACAGCTGCAACAGCAAAAAGGGGCACACACTGCACCCACATGCTCCTGGCCCCTCTCGGTGGTCCTGGCGGGGCCTTGGGTCTGTTCCCCCACAGGCCCCCCACTGCCAGGGGACTGTAGAAGACCCCAGAATATTCAAGCCCCAAAGATCTCAGACTGTACCTTACATAAGACTATTTTTGTAAAAACACAACCATAATACCATCATAAATAGTACAGATGTAGCTTGATATTGAGAAAAGAAGTCTAATGCACTACAGAGATAGAATACACAGAAAAATCAATTATTTTTCTCAGTAATACAGCAAAAGCACATACAACACACAAATACACACACACACTCACACACATATATATGTTATCTATGAGAGAGAGAGAGACAGAGAGAGGGAGAGCAAACCAAAAACTATATACCACTATACACACACTTCAGGAAAAGAAAAATAGTTTGAACTTTTTTCAACAGATGCTGTTGCCCTTGTACAGGCGACCCCAGAGGACGTTGTCTATCACAGAAAACCCACTCCACTGCCACCCTTAGAGGAGAAATTGAAAATGCAGGCACAGCAGTCTCAGTGACCAGGGTCACCCAAGCGCGTTTCTCCGCGCAAATAAATGTCTGGGAGCGCACGGCCACCACTTTCAGCAGCTTCTGTAATTGTGGAGGCCAATGGTGACCTGTATTAATCTCATGATGTCTCCATAAATTTAGTATTGAAATATTTATGTAAGTTTTCTTTTCCTGAAGCGGGTATACATTTTTGGAGAACTCTGCATATGTATACCGGAAGTACTGGGGATTCAAACCAGGACGTTCCCACTGAGCCACATCCCTGGCCCTTTTTTCTTTTATTTTGAACCAGGGTCTAATCAGTCACTAAGAATGCCCTGGTTTGCCTCAAACTTGTGATCCTCCTGCCTCAACCTACCAGAGGGCTGAGATGACAGGCAGGTGCCCCACACCTACCTCATTCATTATTTTAATAATTAAATGAACAAACTTGTGCACCAGAAAAAGCAGGTAACTTCCCTTTGATAAGGGATAGCTTCGTAAGCTTTACATAAAGCATCATACTGAATGATGAGGTATTTAGTTTTCTCCTAAATTTAGCAGGTTTTAGATAATATAATACAGTGTGATAAGAATTGGAATAGAGATAGAAAATCAAAAATTTATTGTGTATACTGTTAAATCATATTGCATTTGCATATCAATTATTAAAATAAATAAGAAATTTAATTAGGCCACTGAATAAAAGGTTGGCTAATAATAAAAAAGCAGCGTTTCCTTTATACCAGCAATAATTATAAAATTAAATTTTTTACAATTATTTGAGAAAAACAAAAACATTGAATCAATAAAAGTAAATATACTAAACTACTAAAAATGTGCACACTTCTATATAAAACTACAAGTTTAGAAAGAAATTAGGATTAGATAAATTAAAGTGCATGACATACACATAAGTTGGAATATCAGTATTATAAAGATGTCAGTTCTCCCCAAATTAATCTACAGAGTCAATTAGACAAAGTGTCAGAGCCAACTGAAACAGTCTTGCAGACTGGACAATTCAACCACCATCTCTGCTATGACTGCCTAGAAAGCTGCAATAATTCAACAGGGTAAGATTGGCAAGAACAGATAAATAATGCAATGGAAAATATAAGGTCTATGGACAGACCCAAGCATGTGGGGCACTGATTTATGACAGAGGTAGTGTTGGTGACACATGCCTATCATCCCCAGCACTTCCAGAAGCAGAAACAGGAGAATCACGTTTTCACAACCTGTATGGGCAACTTACCAAGACTCCTCAAACATTTATTTTTTTTAATTTGCAAAAGTACCACTGAGGGAGATAGCTCAGTGGCACAGTGCCTGCCTGGCGAGCATGAGGTCATGAGTTCAATTCCTGGTACAAAAAAAAAAAAAGTACCACTGTACAGCAGCAAGGAAAGCATGACCTTTTCCAAATGTGCACATGCAGGGGTGGAGGGGGCACAAAACTGAGACCTTCATCTCACAGCTTACACAAAAAGCAATTTCAGCTGGAGTACAGACTTCAACATGAATAGTAAATCAACATAATGAAGTAAAGTAACGTATTATCTGACAGAGAGCAAAGATTTCTTTAATAGTGCCCAAGAAACATCAATCATAAAGGACCAACAAATTATTCCATATTAAAATTAAGACTTTTATTTTCCAAAGGCACCAATTTATTCAACACGGCCATCGGAGGGGGCTCCACTATACACCAATAAGATACAATGGAGGGGCTGGGGATACGGCTCAGTGGAATAAGCGCCTGCCTAGCAAGCACAGGGTCCTGAGTTCGATCCCCAGTACCGCAAAAAAAAAAAAAAAAAAAAAAAAGATACAATGGAGAGGCTGATAAAAGGCGGCAAGAATGGGGAGGAGGTGAACTACCGTATGTTCTTGGAGATGTACACAGTTAAACCACTTTGAGAAAGTGTCCACAGCATCTATTAGAGCTGACACATACACAGCCAACATCACCCAGCAATTCCACTCCTGGGTAGATTTTCTAACAAAAAGGATTGAATATGTGTACCAAAAACATGTAAAAAATGGTCAAAACAGCATCGTTTATAGTAACTCAAAACTGGAAATAGCCCACATGTCTATTAACACTAAGATTTACATAAAGAAGTGAGATAAAAATCTAGCAGGGTTTGGGGAGATAACTCTCTTAGGGAAGGTGTCTGCAGTACCGGGTGTTGGGCCAAGACATGTTGCCCACCTTCTAGATGAGGAGCGCCTGCCTCAGTTGCCACAACCACAGCTGTCACCAGGCATCACCAAATGTCCTCAGGGTCAAAACTGCCCCTGGCTGAGGTTCACGGCCCCAGACCCTTCCTGTCTTCCTTTCCATTGTCCCAGGGGGATGTGCATGTGGCTTTGTCCTGCATCACTCGCTTGTCATGTATCACCCGTCCACAGGCCCCTCACCCAGCGCTCACACCTCCAAGGCCATGTGTTGAAAGCTTGGTCCCAGACTGTGGCTGTTAGGAGTTGACAGGACCTTTGGCAGATGGAAGGAAATTAGGTCACCAATGTGTCCACTGAGGGGACATCAGGACCCCTTCCTGTCTCTCTCCGCTTTTCAGCCACAGGAGCATCGTTCTCCACCCGTACTTCCACGATGATGCTCTCCCTCACCACAGGCCCAAGGAACCATGGACTGAGACCTCCTCAGTGGTGAGCCCAGTACACCTTCCCCCCTTAAGCTGATTTGTTGCAGCCATTTGTCCCGGAGGTGGGAGCTGAGACAGTGTTAACACAGTGCTCAATGGTCTCTGCCCAGTTGCTACGCCTGCTTAGGGTGCTGGAAAGAACAGAAAAAGCTGGGAGCTCAGGACAGAGAAAGTCGCCCTGCTCTGCTCTAAGGGGCATTCTCTGATCACCACCTAGATGTGTCACTCCCCTCCATGTCTCCCCACCCAGGGGATACAAGGACCATCTGAGGCCGGTTTCTCTGTGGTGGCACTCAGCCACGAAGGGCACTCTTGGTCCTGGCAACAGAAGCCAGTGGCTCCCACCCCACCTCTGTTTCGGCAGAGCCTGTGTCTCCAGCAACGCCACAACAGCACAGTGAATGTCCCTCCAACAGCGACTCAGGGCCTCCAGATGCTGCCCTGCCAAGGAGCTTTTTGCTCTCCCAGCCCCCTCAGGAGCCTCTGCGAAGCCCCAGGTGAGACGGCAACAAGACCACACTTGCTAAAACTGCTGCATCCTTGCCCTTGGCCCACACCCTTCCGTTCAGCTCTGATAAGTCACCGTGAACACAGATAGGGTGCACAGCTGGGCTCAGCTCCTGAGGGTGCGACAGTGACCATCCACACCTGAAAACAAGCACAACCCACCTTCGTACCTGTGACCCTCCCTGCTGCGCCCCAACCTACCCCACCACACCCTGACTTGCCCCACCTCGCCCTGACCCACATGACTATGTGGCTGCCTTCCAAGACCTGCTGTGTGTGTCGGTTTGCTGTCCCTGCACTGGCAGCAGTGGAAAACAGTGGTTGCTTAATAAGGAAAGAATAGAAGTGAGAAGCAGCCCAGTTTCAAGAACATCTGAATTTCACAATCCTTGCTCCCCCCCAGGAGAAGCAGAGAAATAAACATCCCAGACCCTTGCTCCAGGCAGCGTGCTGGCCTGCAGTGCTTCCCATCCTGAGCAGTCTGAAAGCACTCTGTGACTCACACGTTTGTTTCCTGATCCTGGTTTTATTTCATTTCACCACGGCTTTGTGATCAAAGTAGAGATGACAGGTTTCTCTCTCCACGTGTACTACAGGGCCAGCCAGAACCTGAAACAGCCTGAGCCCCAGGGTAGACCCTGACCTCCCAGGAAACGCTCGGCTGCTGACCCATCTGCCTCTTCACTGGAGAGCAGCACATGAGCACGTCCCATGCCGGGCCAGAGTATAGGAAGGGGTTTAATTCCTGTATCCTCATTCCCAGCCCCTCAGCCAATGAGACATCCAACTGTCACCAAGACGCTGACAGTGAGTTACCAAAGTGACAAAGGGTCCCCCAGCAGTGCCCAGGACTGGTTCACACTGGCGTCTGCCTCCATGCGGCTGGATGCCAGACCTGCTTGCCCATCTGTACTTCTTATAAATGTGGACCGCAGAAAGATTCAGGTGCTCTGGGACTCTGATGGGAGGAAAACTGGCAGAGTAGTTTTGAAGAACAACCGGGCCGTGGCATTTATTTGGATAGTAAGTTATTTTATCCTATCGCTTAATGACTCTACTTGTCCCACAGAACACATACATGCAAATAAGATAGTAATCAGTGCAACGAAGTGTGCACAAAGCTACTGCAGTAGCATTGTTTGTGATGTGGGAGAAGGGAAACAAACCAAGAGCCTGCCAACAGGGGCTGGGAAAACTGCTTTAACCCCAGGACTGCTGAGTGGGAATGAACCCAACCACTAGGAAGAAGACAGCTCGCTTCCCAGGGCCTGCTGAGTGCTTTAAAAACAAATGCAAATACAATTTACAGCAGGAGCTCACTTACTGAAAACATTCACACAAACCTGAAATGGTTTCTCTGGGCACGTGAGGCATGTGCCAAAGTGTGGACAGATGCACACACGCGAGCGCACACACACACACACACCATTTAGCAGTATTTACACATCAGGGAGAGAAGGGGAGGAGAACCTTGGTGACAGTAAAGGTGGGCTTGTAGCCATGTGGATCGCGCTTTGGTTTTTACAAGGAAGATATTTCACAAATTCTTTGTAAAATGGCCTCGTTTTACACTTGACCTTAGCTGTTACCTCTCTGTCCCGAAGGGGAAGGCGGGCTCTTGGAGGAACTGGCAGGAAACAGCACTTGGTAAGTGGAGGTGACCTGCAACAGGGCTGTCCCTCAGTGCAGTCTGGATGCCGTGGTGAATGAAGGCCACAGTGCAGGCTCCTAACGCAGAAATATGAGTCTTCGTCATACGGCTTCTTCCCCAGGAGGATGCCATTCATGGGGTGTGAGGTTGGGCCCCATCAGTTTCCATGCTCCCCACTACACTAGTCACGCAGACTGTAAGGAAGATGCCTTGCACTACCGAGCATCAGATGGGTCTGGCAGCTCCCAGCGGTCCATGCGTAGACTGCCAATCATCGCCGCGTGCTGTAGGTGCACAGGGTCACTACGTCCTCCTCATGAAGAAACCAAGCTGAGAAAGAGAGCGCAGTACACGGCCACATCTGTCTCATTCCAAGCCCTCTCTCCTGTGTGCTCTGCTGTGGGAGAACCTGGGGCCGCTGCTGGCCAGAGGAGAACCAGGGTCCTGTGCTAGACAGAAGGACTCTTCCTCAGATACTTCCCAGCACTCCAAGGCAGCCTGCCATTCCTGGATTCCATGGACTAAGTCAGCGAAGCTGCCCCGTGTAATAAGCACGCTCCCAGGTGTGCAAGCCTCTTACTCTCTCCCAGAAGCTGTGAGAACCAGAGTTCCTTGTCTTTTCCGAAGGGTTATTAGGAAGGGAGCTGAGTCTGAGCTGGGCCAGCTCTGAACAGTGGAGCAGAGGAAACACTGCTGCACCACGCACCCCAGCACCCGGGGCCTGGACACACCCTAACATTTCACTGAGGGCCCCTCTAAAAGCAGCAGGAGTATTCAGCAGGACCCCCAATGTGTGCAAAGGCCTCATGGGCTTGGCGTGGGTGACACAGAGACCCCGAAGTTACTCCAAGGAGCAACCCTGCCCTCTCGATCGTCACCCTGCATTCTCCACAATGGGCCAGGTCCCATGGGGGGGCGGCGTGCTGAGGTTTTCTGTGGGCACGGGTAGCTCCTGGGTCTGGTAAGCCTTTGCTGGCCACACCTACATCTACCCAATGTCAGCAGTGCCTACAGGACACCCATCCCATCAGCCCACTTGGCCGCTGAACAAGGTCCCCAAGCTCCTGCACTAGAGGATGATGTGTGTGTTCATGTTCCGGACAATGGGGCGATCCCAGGGCTCCCAGCAGGGTCACCCCTCTCTCCAGGCAGCCTATGCAAGTGAGCGCTCTCGGCCCTTCTACATGGCAGCAGTCCTCCTCGGGGCGAGGCTGAGCCTTCTCCTGTCAAGACCACGACCTTCCCAGCCAGGCTCCTCTGCACGGCCACTGGACGGAAAATGCTCCAGGTGACTGCCTCCTCCCTGTCAGGCCCTCCAGAAGGAAGTCACATCATCTGGCACAGCGAGAACCTCACATGGAGAGCACGGTGCATCACCAAGCCCAGCTGGCTTCGGGCTCAGGATGTCCTCAGTGCCCACCCCACTACAGGACTAAGTCACAGAATCTGGCAATGCAGAGTGTGTGACAAACCGTCCATTTCAACATCCCCTGCTCAAGCCTGAGGTCTCAGGACAGCCTGCCAAGCAGCCAGCCAGCCTGGCCATGAACCACTCACCCATCCACCAGAGGCAGCAGGGAGGAGCCAGGCTTAGGGACCCTCAAGAATTAGCGGGGACATGAGCAGGGCCCCTTCTGGGGTCCACAACGATCAAGGCCCAGTTCCCTCCAAGTGCACACCCCATGCTGTCCAGCAGGCTGAGTGCCCTGCATTCTTTCAGGAACAAATACACAGAGCTGCTGGCAGGTTTAGAAGCCCAACCCTGAGCCACAGGTAGAGGATCTCAACAGGTACATGATTTCTGTCACCCAGGGAGCTTCTCTTGGTGGGAGACAGCGCCTGGAGGGGTGCACAACTATCATCACTCAGGACCCGCCAGCTCTCCCCCACCTCCTCAGATAACTTAAAACACCAGTCACAATGTCTCATCCTGTCTTCCACATCAAGAGCTGAGGTTTCAGGTGCCACACTGCAGCCAGGAGGGAGATTTATGGTTCTGTTATCAGCTCCAGGCAGAAAGCGTCTGTGGTCGGGGGCAGAGGAAATTGTGTCCCCCAGTCAGGCTGCAGTCACCTGGGCCCGTCCACCCCACTGATGTTGGAGGAAACAGCTTGGGGTCCTGGGAGAATAGTCCTTGTGCCCTGGAAGCCACGAGCACCAGGGCAGGGAGGAGTCCACGTCACATATCTCAGAGGTGCTCAATCCTCCATAACAACGGGAGGCCTGTCACAGCTTCTGGGGACTGACGAAGTCACGGTAGATAAAGGGGTGCCCTGGGCTCACTCTGGCCTGAGTCAGAGCATGGAGGGGCACTGTGCAGGCCTCTGGGAGCATGTGACAGCCACAGCACCCTCCCTGCTAGAGGACCTGGTGACGGTTTCCAAGACAACTCCCACTGTCAGGCACGAGGGAGAGCCGTAAATCTCAAAACAACAACCACAGGTTTCTCTGGAGTCAGCAGACCACCTACTGTTTATGACCCCTGCATTCCTATCTCTACCAAGCACTCACTTGCTTCCTAGTCAGAGTATGTGGTATGGCAGAATGCCCCAGACTGGGAGACTGAAAAGGAACAAGAACAGGCTGGACTCGAGGTTCTGGGGGCCCAGGGTCAAGGGGACGGATCTGGTGGCATCTGGCTGTGTCTTCAGAGGGGAAGGTGGAGGCCTGACTCGGCTTCACAAGGTGCCCACTCTGGAAATGACAAACCCACTCCCACAGCAAGGACGTCGACTCATCCCAAGGGCAGAGCCCCAAGCACGAAGCTCTCGGCACTGTGTTCTGGGAAGGGGTCTCCAGTGCATGACCTCGGGACACGTCCAGACTTCAGCACCCAGCTGAGCACGGATGCTCTCTCCGCACAGCCGTTTATAACATGTCTCCTCCTGGGACACTACATGCCCCACTGTCAGCTTCTGAAAGTCGGCTCGGAGTGTGTGACATCTGTAAATGCAGAGCGAAGGACAGTTCTGAAACCCTGGCTTCTCATCCCTCTGCTACGCTGCCTTCCCATGGGTGCTGTGCCCAGGGTCCTGGAAGAGATGACCCCAGCCACCACCAGGAGAGGAGACACTGACAACCCTGGCCCCAAAGAATCCCAATGGGCACCAAGGCACAAACCCTCAAACTCTGCTGCCCAGGCCTCAGGCTCCGAGGGCTTTCCCCAGAAGGTGTATCCAAACTTCAGCTCATCCCTGCGCCCTGCATAGATCCCTCTGTTGGCTGCAGCAGGGCCTGGGCTGCACAACACAGCTGCAGCTGTGTCCCCTGAGGCCAGGGCAGCTGTCTCCAGCTCAGCCTCCTCAGAGACACTGCTTGGTTCTTGCTGACAAACTGAGCTGGCCTGGAACCTGCTCGGGAAATATTTCCAGGGCCTCCTACAGGAGAGAAGAAAGTCAGGAGATGGTGTTTCTGTGTGGGTTTGCAGGGCTGTCCAGGAGTTAAAGCAGTGTCTAAGGGTCACAGAGCCATGTCGGGGCTGCTTTCATCTGGGCTAAGCTGGGCAGCGTGGACCTGTGATGACCGCGGCCTCCTGCTGGCTCACCACCTGGATCACTCTCTCAGATGCTGCAGTGTCAACGAATCAGGCAGCACCACGCCTGGCACACACAACCTTGGCAGGTTGGTCGTTGCTGGGGTTGGGATGGGCTCTAGGACACATATTTGGAACCCCTCCCACCAGCCCCTAGGAAGATGGGATTCGCAGAAGAAAAGGCCCCAACACGGAGGTCTCGGTAAGGCCACCCCGTTGGCTGGGTGAAAGGGAAGTCCCATTGTTCCAGGGCCCTGCTCCCGGGCAGAGCAGAGACCTTAGGGGTAGAGAGGAGGGTCTCAGGCTTGCACCCGAGAGAAGTCACTTATTCTAGAAAATTCAAGGACTTGCTTTCATAAATTGAGAGGGGCCGAGAACTGAACCACAGATCGTTCTATTCCTATGGTAAGAGTACTCGAGGATACTCTTTATGCACTGAAATGGATAAAATATGTGAAATATAAAGTTTATGTTATCTTGCCTTACTAAATCTGGAAGAAGGTGTGTCTCCAAAGTTAGTCCAGCAGCCCCGTCATGTCACCGAATCCCAAGCTCACCCCAGTGTTCCAATCTTCAAAACTATGCCCGCTGTTTCAGTCTTCAAACACCACCCTCATGGATACAAAATAGATGCTGTAGATACAGCAATCACAGATAAACATGATTATGTTCAGCAAAAAGTTTTCCAGTCATCACCTGTGGGTCACTGGCTTCAAGGGAGTCTGGGAAAACAAGCGTCTGATATGTTTAACCTCTATGACTGAAGATGAGTGGCACAAGTGTGTAACCAAGAACATTCGTAAAGATAAGGGGTATCCAGGAGCCATAGCTTATGCAGGTTTCTGTCCAACTATAGTAGTAACTGCATGTTGATTATGACCAGCTCGTCAACTGTGATTTCAAGTCATTTAACCCCTTCAAGTGCATGGCCACATAGTCCTGCATTTCACGATGGCCCAGGATCTGCAGAGACCAAGCACTGGTTGGGGACGGGGTGACAAATGTTACTCACATGCATGAAGTACCAGGACTAGGGACAGAAATCATGGCTGGCAAGCAGCACGGAGAGGCCTCAATTCACTGGCTAGTCACTGTTTCAGCAGCTGCTGAGTCTGGTGCCTTGCACATCGGTGAACAAGACAAGGGCCCTGTCTGCGTGGAATTTGGATTTTGTGGATCTGACCTTATGGGCCCTGGTGCCCGAGACCCAAAGCCTCTGTAGCAGGACATTTATTAACCCTCTATGCTGTGTCCCTTCTGCCAGCCCCCCTGCCCATGGCTTGGAAGAATTCTAACAAAAATGTGTCCCTTCCCGGGGTCTGCAGACTCTGGTGCTGTGGGAACCAGGACGTCCAAGGGCTGAGTGCACTCTCAAGCCTGTGCATGCACAGTGGCTATGCACACATCTCAGCCGGGCTACACATCTTAACGGCCATGCCTGGACAGGAAGTCACTTTCTGAGCCTCCATTTTCACCTCTGAAAATGGGTGTGACCAGGCCGCACAGCCTACACCGCTCCCTGCTGCGGTAGAGGCCCCACAGGTCCTGCCTGGGAGCTTTGTCCCAGAGATGAGCGTGCAGCACTGGGCCTGTGTAGAGGCTGGGGAGGAGGCCAGGTCTGGGGCCACTGCTCTCTGCCTTCCTCGGTCATTACCAGTTGTCGGTAGAAGTGGCCACTCTGCTCTGCAGCAAGTGGCCAGGCCCCCAATTAACACCCACAGCTGGCATGTGACACACTAATTGCTCCAAGCCTCCAGATCTAAATTGGTGCCATCCCCGCTGCCAAGGACAGGCTGTCTTTCCCTCCCTCGCACTGCCTGTGCCCTGATAGCTCCTGAGGCTTCAGTGAGATCCCTGATTCTCCAGAGACAGGTCAGCATTTCATGCTGTTAAAAATAAGTTGCTTGGACCTCGACCTGACACTGCTGTGGCAACAGAAGAAATCTGCCAGCCTCTCTGACTGCCCAACGCCCACCAGCCACCGAACAAATCTGAGGAATTTAAAAACCTACAGAGATTTGAACATCTTTCTCATAACTCAGATCTTCAGTTACACCCAGAGAACTCATTCCCTGATGGAGCAGGAAGTGACCTAGGGCTTAAGAAGACACAAGGAATCTCAAGACCATGTCAGGCTCAATTATTTGTGCAAGGAGGAGTGCATGCCTAATTCACTGCCATAATCAGCAGGGTTTCTAAACATAGCATATGCATATGTGTGATTTTGTCCAAGTAAATAGTCAACTTGGTCTCCAGCAAGTCAGAAACCATGTGGGCTGTGGAGCTCTAGAGTCCCAGGAGTCCCATCATCCCATGAAGAGCCCAGCAGCTCTGCACAGCAAGTGTGGGCAGCACGCCATTGAGGTGAGAGCCCAGCGCATGGCTCTTCACTTCCTCTGATGCATGGCACGCTCCCTACTGCCCAGACACCTCAGTGTCCCTGCCACACAATCATCCACATGCACGCAGGTGGGACTGAGTTTGTGGGAACAGCAGTTGAAGGACATGAGGCAAGGAGAGTGGGGAAGGGGAGAAAAGTTTCCCCGTATGCCCCCCAAGGCATGTGCTTGCTTCAAGGCCAGTGCTGATAGGGAGCAGCTTCTCCCAGAATCCATTGCTCCATGGCAAATGTTAGAAGTAAACTGCAGGGGTCTTGGCCAGCTCTGCCTCCCTAGAGGACCCTGGACTCCTGATTTAAATAACATCACCCTGCCTTCTGGAAGGGCTGGGGGCAGAGCATCCAGGACCAAGGAGCCAGGCTGTTTAGACCCTGGTAAGGACCCCTGCTCCTGAACAACAGCCTCCTTGCCCAGTGAGGGGACAGAGAGCACCCCTGCTCACCAGGACACCCACTGGCTCAGTTTGCACCCCATCCCCATGACATGGGTCCACTTTGAGACTTCTCAGTAGGCTCCATCCCCAAGCACAGCACAGGCACACCAGGGGCTGATGCAGTGACACCGGAAGGACCTGCCTCCTCTGAAGCCTTCCACACCTCAAGAGAGATACATTTGACCCATGTCATGCATCCCTGGGGCCTCTGACTTCCCAGACCTCACCAACCCAAGCCTGTGGCCACAGAAACCCTGCTTTCAAAATACTCTTCATCAGTATTCAAACTTAAGCTTGCAAAGGAGTTGTCGCTTCACCCACAAATTCTCCTGATAGAGTTGCTTCTGAGGACAACCTGTCACTCAAACAAGGCCAGCAAGCCTGCTCCTCGGGGTTGGCAGCATGCTCAGTGTGGTCTTGTGCAGCTTATTATTATTCACATTTAAAGAAAAACATTGACCCAAAGCTGTGGAAAGGGAGAGTCTAAGATTACACCTCCCTTTCCAGTCAGTATCCATCCTAGGCAGTCCAGCTGGCCCTCACTCTCAACCCTGCAGGCTGAAGACCATTCTAGGCACTGTCGAAGCCAAGCCATTGCTGCACAAGCCTCTCTCTCTCCGTGTGGGTCTGAAGCTGGGCATGGCAGTGACACTGAGAGCTTCCTGCTTGACCCCTGGCAGCTGCCAGCACCCAGATTGGGATGCTGCATGGGGCAGCAAGGTCTTCCTTCCTCCACCTGCCCCAGCCATGGCTCTCTGAGACACTCTCCCTGTGGCTGGCGTGACACAGGTGTGCCAGCAGAATCCCTATGCATGGCTCCCAGGCCCTCTCCTCACTGGTTCCCTGCCATTCTTCCGCTTCCCTTATCGGCGGTCCTCTCAGCTCTCACTTGCTGGATCCTTGACAGCCTTGTCCGACCCACTGTCTGCAGGCTGCAAGCCCTCTTTCCCTTTAATATTACCATAAGAAACACTTTTCAAAGGAATTCTTGCTACCTGTATCCATTCTTGTACCATAGACCTTCCATGGGGCCAGGACAGTTCCTCTGCCCAGGGCAACCCAGGACACCCACTAGGCTTAGAAGGCTGAGCGCCTGTGGTACACAAGCCAGAATCCCCTTCAGGACAACTAGGACAGGTCATCTGCACCCCCACATCTCAGATCAAGCCGGTCAAGGTGCTGTCCCAGGGATGACCAGGAAGACAGCCTTTCCCATCCCTTCCCTCGTCCCACCTCACCAGGTCCCTGTCCTCCTGCTGAGTATCCTGAGCATCAGCACTGCCCCCACATACACCTGTCAGGGTCAACATCAATCCCTGGATCCACAACAGACCGCCGACTCTGCTTTCCAAACAAACCTGGCCACTGGCCAGAGTCTCCAGGAGCCAATACCTAGAAATCCCCGTCCTCAAGGAAGTGGGAAAGAGTAACCCAAAACAAAACAAAACAACAGCATGAAGGAGAATTCAGAGAGGGGTAATCTGTCACCCTGAATCCCCTGGTTAGAGGTCAACACTGTGCACCCTTCACTAAACACTGTGGGAAGTGCAGCAGTGAAGAAACTTAGCACCCCTTGCTCTGCCACACGCACCTGACCACTGCTGCCTGCCTCACCAGGACTGAGGGACATAGGAGAGTCTCTGCCTCCCCATTGCCTCCCTGGCCCCCAGGCTCATTCTGCAGAGACGCCAGGTACCCCAGCTATGCGCTGACCTCATCAGAGCCACTCACTTTCCTGATGATGTCTGTTACAAGTTCCTACTCTTTCAATGCTGTAAAAACCGAAGGCAGCCACATCCTTACTGTGCAGCTGGGACAGGAACACCAGGAAGGTGAGACCCCAGGGTGCAACTTCCACCCTTACCGACCCGCAGGGGTCTGGGTGTCATGGATGTTGCTGGGCTTGGAGAGCAGGTCTCCTGCCCAAGTCTTGCTGCCAGCAGGGCCCTATGTACTCCCCTTGTCACAGCTGTTTACATTTCAAAGTCAAAGAGGAAAATACTTTAATCCTAGAGAACTGATAGGAATGCCCCCAGCAGGAACTATGGGAGGCTGGGGGTGCAGACAGGGAGATGGTGGGGAGCAGGCCTCCTTCCCCGTCTCCAGCTCACAGTCCTGCGTCACCCAGGTGCTGGGACAGCTCTGCCATGCTCCCGCAAGGGAGAGCACTGTTGAGCCTCATGGGTGGTCACAGAGAAGAGCTTGGGCAGTGGAGTTGTGCAGCTATGCTTTGCCCTCTGCCGGGAGCTCAGCCTGTGGCTTCACAGCAACACGGCAGCCCCAAGTCTTCCTGCCCACCCTTTGGGACCTTTGGAAGCCAAAGGGCCAGGTCCGGGCAACACCTCTGTGCACACTGCCAGGGTCCCTTTCCAGACAAGGGGTTTTCTAGAGGGAAAAAGAAACCCCGAGAAACAACACTCTTTCAAGATCCGTTCGCTCCTGACTAGATGGCAGATTCACCGAAGCTCTGATCAGAATTGGGGGTGTTTCACGTACGAAGGAGGCGGGGTGACAGCGAGGCACTGTCTGGGGGACAGCCTCATGGAATTGCCCCGGACACCGGCGGCCACCGGCCAGGCTGCAGCCCGCTCTCTTTGCTCCTCCTCATCAGCTTTATTTGTTTAAGAGGCTGACGAGGCAAACACTCCTGATGTGGTGTTTACACAGCAGCTTTCACTGCAGCTTATTAAACTCTCTGTTACTTCACCGTCACGGCAGAGCCAGGCTGGGGCCAGCCGTGCTGACAGTACGTAACAGACACCCTGTCACAAGATAACATGTTTAGACACTCCCTGGCATGCCTGGTGGAGCTCGTCCCTGTAAAACCATCACAGATAATGAAGCGCCTATCAGATAAGTGACTATAATAAATGACCACAATTAGGTCTGTGGTTGATGAGAACCCTTGGTGGTCTCTCCCGCCTGACTTGGACGAATTCCAGGCTAAATTCATTTGAAAAAACAAAAAGGAATCCAAAATTAAATTTCAGTGAGATCGATGACTCCAAAAGGCATTTTCATATCTTTGTGTCCAGCCCTTTTTCCCTTACTCTTCTCCCACCTCAAAAACAACAAACAGGGCAAATAATGAAGTCATATGCTCATAGAATTCGGCAGCGCTCCAGGTCGCCCCTCTGTCCTTGTCCCTTGGAAATCTGGAGCAGAGGGCAGCACCCTTGGAGGCAGGGCTTGGGGCAGCTTCACCCTAACCCTCAGCCTGGACTCCGAGGGGACCTCAGTATGCCACGAGCCAGGGACTCACTGGGCAGTTCATAGGGTTAGACTATAATCTCTTCTTTAAAGGGTTTGTTTACACTAAGCAGGGTCCCGTTATGCGACAGTGAAATAACAGCACAGAATTTAAGTGCTCTGACGAAAAGGTTTTTAAAAGACATTTATTTTCTTGTATAAAATAGTCATTTCCAAGCTGACACCCAGATTTACAGGGAGCTTTGCCTATGGATGTATAACTTAAGAATGTGCTGAAAGGAGGTCTGGAGGGGGTGCTGATTCCACAGAGGAGGCCGTGACTGGCAGGCGGCTGCGCTCTGGGGCCTGTGGAATCGCTTCTCAGGGTGACAGCTGCTCTGTTTAGGTCGTGCGTGCCGGCCTGCCGAGATATCATCCACCTCTCCTGGCCCCTTCCTGCAGCCTGCTGCCACCCCACACCTTCATGTGGCTAGAGCAAAAGCACTTTCCCCTATGTCTGACCTGGAGGCTGCTGTGGCCACAAATTTAATATTTCCTCGTAACAATTCTAGGGGAAATGAGTGTCAAGGTGGGATGAGCCTCCCTAGGAGAGAGGGCCCTGGGCATCGGGGTCGAGTGATGGATGAGGCCTCTGTAAACCCTGTCACCAGGAGACCTCATAAACTCAGGAAAGCTGCCCAGGCACTGGGCTGTTTACCTCTTCGCGACTTTTAAGGTGATTTATTTGACCTTTGAAAACTGCGATCATACTTGTTGCTGAAAACATCGTGTCCTTCAGCCTGAACGGCAGCTGTCAGGACAGCAGAGTCTCCAGTTTGAGGCCCTTCAGCAGGTCTCCCCATTCTAATCAGAACAAGGAGCCTGGGCTGGATCCTGGTGCACACATGTTTGAGGGACGCTGTCTATGCAGAGGAGGTAAGTGTGTGTTTAATTGCTATGTGAGCATGTTGTTTCTGTAACAGCTTCTACAGCGATCTATAAATGCCTGGAGGGAAGGAGCCAGGACGCCGCAGAGGCTATGGTGAGGGGCCGCATCTGAGTCCCAGCTTTGCAGCCACTGACCCAATTGTGTGATCTAGCAACTTACAAGCGAAAACTCCAGAGCCAAACCCCTGCGTTAGGGTGCAAGCTCTACTGCTGTAACCTCTCTGTGCCGCCGACGCCCTTGCCTGTAAGGTGAAATCAAAATAGAGCCTGTGTCTCACAAAGCTGGTGTGAGAGCAAATGAGTGGAAATATGGAGACAGTTTACACCAAAGTCTGAGACTCAGAAAGCAATAAAAGTCATTATTATGCTCTGCAAATGCATGAAACTAGATCTGCAACAAATAGGTAACGTCAGAAGTAATGTTAGACAACATCTATGAAGCACTTTGTACGAGATGACGCGCTGCACAGACACACTTCAGCCACTGAGCCAGACCCAGCCCAGCGAGGTCTCTGCTTATACCATGGGTATGGAGTGCTGGACCGGGTACATCTTTACTCTCTAACAATATTTTTTAAACCAGGAAACATATGGTCGGTCATTCATAGCTTCACTTTACACATGAAGAAACTGAAGTTTAAAACAAGATAGGAAGTCTGGCTTGAGGCTCCTAGGTCTGCCCACTGTAGTGTTGTGTACAACAGGTAACTGTAACTCCACGCTTCTATAATGTTACTCAGGGACTGTGCCTAAGGGACACATAGTAGCTGTTGGTTCTCTAGGTTTGTGCAACCCCAAAGCTGCAGGAGCCTTCTCCCCTCTCCCATTCAGAGGGACCTGCAGCAGAGGAAGCTGTTCCCAGACCCAGGAGACCGCCTGGGCCAAGGTCTGACAAGCCAGAAGGAAGTCAGGAAAAGTATTCAACAGCAGACCCTGAACTCCTAGAATACTTTACCAATTGTCCTGGTTTTACTTCTTTGGGACATCAGAAAGGATACTTGTTATTAATAAGATTTCTATTTTAAAGCCTTTTACCTCTTTTAGAATTCCACCCATCAATAGAGCAACCTGCGAAGTCCACCCACCCAGCTCCTAAAATAGCCCAGGTTATTCCACAGAGCACTCTGCAAGCTGTTCCAAAAGCCAGGGGTGCTGGGAGGCTGCAGACACTGAGACCGTCAGTCATTTCATAGGCCCAGGAGGAGCTTATAGGGTGCTGATTTGGGGGCTCAAGGGTGCTAGCCTGAAGACTTGAGTTGCAATGAAGGGATATGGTCTAGACAGCAGGGGTAGCCCCTGGGGAGCAAAAGACAAGTCCTTAGGACACCCAACACTGTCCTTCCAGGCACCGCCTCCTAAAGCCACTTTGAGGCTGTCCATGCCTGTGTCCAGGATGCCCCCAGCCTCGCTAGCAACTGCACCTTGGCCACGCAGCCCAGGCCCCCACCACTCACACTACCCTGCTCTTCTGCATCCATGGTGCAGCTGCAGAGCATGTCCCTCACCTGTGGGTCGGAGCCCGGAGAGAGGAAGGGCTCAGAGGCTCCCTGGGCCTGTGGATGACAGCCTGTGATTTATCAGCCACCCCCGTTCTCTCCAGGACGTGAAGACATGAGCACAACGGAGGGCTCATTAATCTTTGCCCTGCTGAGGAAGAGGCTGATGGTGACTGGACCAGACTGGATGGGCAGGGCGGATATAGAAGACCACAAGGTGAAGATGACAAGGTTATTAACTGCACTGGGGCTGCCGTGACTGACGATTTCGGGGCAGGCAGGCAGCGGCGGCCTGGCAGGTGTGGGGTGAGGGTGAGGTCCCTGCTGGCTCTCAGAACACAGGCTGTTCTGTGGTTAGAAAGGAAACTTGGCTCAGCCGCCTGCCCTCGTGGCCAGTGGGCTAAAGTTGAAAAGGTCAGGCAAATTCAGAACGATTTCTCTCATGCACCCACAAAAGGAAACCGTTGAATTTAACCACCCAGGCCGCCGGTGCGTCCCTGGCTGACCTCCCATGCCAACTGATTGCATTGTCCTCCATCCAACCTGGGACGCTAGGTCCAACCCAGCTTGCGTCCTGACCCCTCCTCTCCAGCCAGGGTCAGTGCCTGCTGCAGATTGTCCTCAGGGCTGAGCTCATGTCCCCAGCCGGAACCCAGGAGACACCAGGGTGCAGTCTCATTCCGCCCTGTCTTCAGCCCTGTGATACTCCTATGTGAATTCCCAGGTGTCTGCTCTCCTGCAAAATCTAAGACAGCCAGTGGCAGCCGAGCCCTAGCCCAGAGCAGAGGAGCCCCCGCCTCCCACCCCTGGGCTGGAGACCACATGAGCAGTGTCCTTGCCGGGACCCGATCTGATCTGTGCCCAGCCCCAGCCGGACACCCCTGGGAGCCCTGAAGGGCCATATCAAGCTGCAGATCCATGGAAGCCTGTGGTCATCCCACCGAGGACAAGGACTATGGGACAGCAACAGCAGGCGGGTGTGGGTATCTACCCTTGTGGCCATGGGGAGCTCATGCCGACCTCCAGTGTGGGCACGGCAACCACTGATCTCATTTCACAGAGAGGAAGACAGACTGAGGCGTCGGGCTCGCTGCGAGGTCAGAGGTAGGACAGGTATTGGCAGCCTCCGTGAGCACTCACCAGGGCTGGGGCACCCGCGTTTGTGTAAAGGGCACCTCTGCAGCAGGCGCTATTGTTTGCTTCCTCAAAAGCTGCTGGTTCCTCTTTCCTCATTCACAGAACCAGAATTTTCAGAGCACATGGGCCAGAGGTGCGCTGGCCTCCCGAAGGTGACCCTGCTGAGGCCAAAGCGCAGGCAGGCGGCTCATTTCTGACCCTCGAAACGAAGGAGGAGTCTGCTAGGTCCTTTCTGGGAAGGGTATTCTCTCTGACAAGTGGGGACAGCGTGAAGAGACCCTTCCTTGCCCTACACGGCGCATTGTCCCCCGCTTTGGACCGTGGCCGGACGAAGGTGTAATGACTGGAGTAGATGCAGCCTTTTCGAGGATGGAAGAGAAGGCTGTGAGCCTCAAAGCCCTGACAGCCCAGAGCCATGCAGTCGCTGAGCTCCTGCGCTTGCTTCTGTAACTGCACATCACATTTGTCTCAGGGGTATTTTTAGTAAGCGTTCTATTTGCTGAAAGGCAGGGTTCCCAGATGCCTACGCTTGCCCATCAGGTGGTGGGAAACTCACAACCAGAGGCAGCGCTTCATTCACACTGAGTCCCTCCTGGACTCTGGTCCAGCTGTGGGCACTTGAGGAACGTCTGCTAGGGGCTGGGCGTGGTAGAGTGTGTGCTTCGCATGTGCAAGGCCCCAGTTTCTGTCTCCAGCACCAAGAGGTTGCACATGCACATCCATGTCATCAGACTGAAGGAAAGGGGAAGAAAAGAGTGTGCTCCTGACAGATGCTCCTTCAGAGATGAACCTGTCCAAATCAGGAAGTAGATCGTGGATTTGTGCTTACTGACATCCCACTGATTCCACATTACCATTCCCGGTACTCTGCTTCCTCCCTTACAGCTGCTTCAATGATTTTCGTAGGTCTTGACAACTAAAAACATACTTTTTCACAAAACTGTACAAGTTGGTTATGCACTCCTGTAAGAATGGCATTTTTCTTATTAAAAAATAGAAATAATTAAAGGTGATACTTGAAATCAGTGAAGGAAAGACAAGTATTCAATAAATGATGAGACAAGCTAATAGTTACCTGAAAAAGTTTAAATAAGACTGTTGATAATGCCACCAAAATAAATCCTAGATGACCAGCAAGCCACTACATATATGTTACCAGGCAAATAACTATCACATCCTATAAAAAAATGAAGAATTTTTTTACTAACAAGTATCTTCACATCAGCTATCAAAGGACTCAAAAGGCAGAAACCAAGGAGGAAACAATGACTGGGTTGAAATGCATATATTCTGGATATTAGCAAACACTGGAAAAAGAGTGTTAGCTCAGAACTAATGCCTCAGTCCATGCAGGAATGTTAGAAGAAGTCATGAGAGAAACAACTCCACTTAAAAATGCGCAGAAGACACTCAAAATTGACTTTAAAAATACTAGCAACTAATAACATGGGAAAATACAGAAGTCTCAGCAGGAGCCAAAGACTTTCACACTGAGAAGAGGAGCGCAAGGCACAGCTCTCACCTGGTGCATGAGGCCCTGCCTTCCATCCTCAGGACTGCAAAAGAAATTTAAAAATAAAAATTAGATTGCAACTTGCTCTGGCTTTTTTTGTCTGTCACATTTGCCACTTTTCATTACAACGTCAAGTGTCTGGGCGAGGTTTGAACGCGTGCTACGGACAAGCCCCTGCTGGAGCCAGAAAACAGGAAGGTAAGAAGGAAAGGAGAGATTTGCAGCATCATATTATTTTAAGAACTGACCCAAGAAGAATATGAAGATTTGTCTATCAATATGCTTACTGAATCTTACGAAGGAGGAGTGGAATTAGCCTTGAGCGGGACTGGCATGGCACAGCTGACCAGGGAAGGAGATGAGCTGCTCATGGACGATTTCAAGGTTAAAGCCAAGGGAGGTCACAGCAGCATGGAAATGTTGTTCATCTATTCCAAAGTTTCTAAATGTTTCTGTAGATTATAAGGTATGATTAAAAAAAATACAGTGTATATTTAAATTTTTAAAAATCATTACAATAAAAGACACATTGCCATGAATCTCCTTCAGGCAAGAGATGTGGTTCTTTTTCTCACTACAAATAACTATTTCTGACTATAGAAGCAATACATTCACAAAGGGCGATAAAAATCCATGGTGAATATTTAAACCCTTAAAGACTTTGTTTCAGTAAAAGACACACTACCACGAGTCCCCCTCAGCCCCCCTCACTTCTAAACCCTCACCCCTCCACTGTTGCCCTTTCTGCAGCAGCTCCAGAGTCTTCTCTCCTAAGGGTCTCCAGTTGCACTGTCTGGCTACCTCGATGTCCAGAATCGATTTAGAACGTTTCCCTTTCATAGTCACATTGACTGGGGAAGTGCGAGGCATAAGATGAGTAAGGGCACACACATCCTACGTGTTCATGACCTGCCTTTCTGTTCTATGCCTCTCAGCAGCATCCTTCACTGTATTTTTTATCTTGCCCCAGACATTGTCCCTTGGATGCACAGAAGGTGACAGAAGCACCAGGCCAGACCCTATCGCACCATGAGGATGGACACGGCTCTCCTCTAACACCAACCCTGGGCAAGGGGAGCCCCGGATGCAACAGTGCTCTGTGGCCCACTTTGGTGGCCCCACAACACCTGAGTCAGAATCCAGTACCAGAAACAGTTCCTGTTTTCTGGCTCCATGTGCAGAAGTTCTGCACATGTCATGTCACCGCCCCAGCTGGCCAGGACCCTGTTCTCTAGCCCGCACTCTGCAATCTGCACTACACCCAGCCCTCCCTCCTTCTACACATCTAAAGTTGCTTCTTCTGCCTGTCAGCCACAGACCATGGGGTCTCCCTTCCAAGCCCCTCTCTGTCCTGTGAAGGCAGAAGCATGGCTGCTCTTGCTGCCCAGTGTTTCCCAAGGACCCGGAACAGGGCAACCAGGAACAGAGCAACCACCCATGCAACAACCCCAGAGGCTCTGAGCCGCTCAGGAGGGTTGGGAGCAGCCCGAGTCTCCACTGCCCTGAAGTCACCTCTGTCCTGCCCCGGTGCTGTCCAGGTGGTCACTGTGCCCAGTCTCCCTTTGCAGGGCTGAGTTGGGCCAGTTTCCTCCCTCCCCACCTCCCCTGAACTTGTGGGAGCTGGGGGGGATCTCGGGGTCTCACCCTACAGCACAGTCTAAGCATGGTGCTGTGGGCCAAAAGGCTGGGGGGTGAACCTGCCCTCCAGGAGTGCGAGAAGAGAGCCCAGGTCCCCAGGAGGAGAGACAAGGCCGGGTGCCTCAGGTGGCTCCTGGCTCCATGTTGTCCTGCACCAGGGCCATGCGGCCTCTCCTCAGTCACAGTCGCAGCCCCCGCCTAGCTGTGGCAGCAGCAGCCAAAGCCCAGCATAATCCTTCTGTGGTGCCCAAGGGACACCACGGTGTACACAGATCTTCCTCCCTCTGCCGCATGGTGAGGAAAGGAGCTCTCTGCTCCCCCACATCAGAGCACTCGCACCCCCCCAACAGCCAGCCCTGAGTGGAGAGCAGTCAGCCACCCTCGTGCAGCCGTGCAGCCGCGAGGATGACGCTTCTCCCCTCCGCCTCCTAGCCTGCTCGCTCAGCTGTGGGGATTCAGCCTTGCTGCTCCCCAGAGGACAGACCCTGTGCCCTCATGTGTGGTGGAGTGGCCTGTGCCAGCAGGAGGCGTCCCAAGCCATTGGGTCATCATTACCTTTGGTGTCAGCGCGCAGCCCCCAACCTCCCACACCAGACACCTACACTGCCGTGTATGAGTCTGGGGCAAGGTAGTTGCCATGACCCAGCCCAAGCCCCTTGAATCCCATGTCCGGATCACCTGCCCCACACAGTCTTCAGCCTCCACATTCTGGATGTGGCCTACAGGTGTGGACATGGCCTTGGCTGGCTTCTGCCCTCGGCCGGTGGATGGCATGGTTCCTCCTCCCCTGAGACCTTGGGCCTAGCTATCCCTGATACCATGCTATGGATCTACCGACTCAGCAGGGAGGCTAATCACAGTCTGAGGAGCCGGGTGGTAGTTCGCTGGGCCCCAAGGCACTCTCCTGTGAGGGCCTCTTATTAATATCTGAAGGCAATCTGGCCCCTGCGCCCACCCTGCACCGGGTGAATCAGCCTAGCTGGCCCCAGCGCAGGCTTCTACCATTTCAGTTCATTCATCAGCAGCCCCATCTGCGAGAGCTTGGGGCTCTTCGTGTGTCTGTGGATTGGCCTGGGTTTCTTCCAGAGTGCCTCCCTGTAAGGCCTAATCCCGGCTGTCATCCTTGCCAGTGACATGGCTGGGGCAGCTGGGCTGCTTCCTCCACAGGGGGCAGGTCCCCAGGGGCCACTACCAGATTTCCATGCTCAGAGCCAAAGCCGTGCCTGCATGATCTTTCCTTGAAACCGTAGCGGAGGACTGTGCCCCTCTACCTTTACCCCAAATCCACTTAACGTCTTCTTAACCAGCAGTGAGCTCATCCAGGCCTCTCACTTCAAACGGCCACCGGTCTCATTAAGCTAATTGCCCACTAAGTAACTTGCTGGAATTCCCAGTGTGGGGAGCCCTGTCACTGTCCAAATAGGACATCAGAGCACTCGCACCCCACAGAAGTCGCCCCCAACCATGACGATGCCGCTCTCTCTTCAGAGGATTACTCCAGCGACAGTCGATATGCTTCTAAGCCCTGAGACCTTCCTTAAAGAAAGGTACAAGTGGCAAATTTATATAGATCACAAGCTGTGGAATCCTTTCTCCGTGATGGTATTTTTCAAAGTTTTTTGCTTCATCACACTACACTGAAAGACAAAGGTAATTAAATATCAGTCTGCAGAACATTTGTCCTTTGGAGGAAAAAAATTCCTCTGGAGAAAGAATAGTGAAACTATTGGCAGCCCTGCTGGCTACTTTAAAGCTAATAAAACCACTAATGATAAATTCCTCGGCCAGGAGAGACCCTGCTGGGCCACCTCTGCCGGCTTTGGTCACAGCAATGCTGAGGCTTGGAGACTGAGTTACTGGCTGTGCTCATTTTATTGGCTTGGGCTTTGGGGGCGTGTGGGTTATAAGGGCATTCTTTTCATGTTTGGCTCTTTTTTCTTCCTTCAAGGAGCAGCTGGTTTTGTCTTTAGTTTCAAATGTCAATAAAAAAAATACATCAGGGCCATCATTAGAAGGCAGGAGTCTGGACATGACACTTCCCAAGACACCTGATGTCAACCCCAGCCTGGGTACAGACAGGGCCTCTCCTATGTCCACTGGGGGACAGTGCACATAGGGGACAGGCAGGTCCTGGAGGTGGCAGTGCCCTAGGAAGAGAGGACCAAAGAAGGCAAGGGCGTGTGGGTAGGGGCTCCTGCCAGCAAAGGCCAGGCCCTGGCCCTCACTGGCCTGAGTTTGGTTTTGAGTTCCTCTGTGGACCACCTAGGATCCAGGCTCAGGAAAAGCACATGGGTTCCAGGACAGGAGCTGGGAGACAATGCCTGGGACTGGGAACTTCTCCTGCAAACCAAGGGCTGCTGTGGGTTTCAGAGTCCAGGATCTGACTCCTGCTCAGAGACTGTCACACCAACCACAGTGCTGTTTCTACTGTAGACTAGGATGGAGACGAGAGAAGGAAATTCACACCCAGACTGGAGCCGCCCCGCCTTTGCCTTGCACACTACCACCGCAAATTCAGACCCCAGGCCCCGTGAATGTTCCGAGCAGAGTCCCTTCCTCTGAAAATCACTGCTCAGAGACAACCGAGGTCACCCTCACGGCCCCCAGTGTCTGGCGTGGATGCTCAGCTGCTCACTGACTTCCTCGGATCTGCCGCCTGCCCTGCCCTATGCCCTATGCTGGGCCCCTCGCCTTCTGCCAGGCAGGGCAGGGATGAGGCCAAGCACATCCTCCTCCCCCCCTGTGGGGATGCCATCGCTGCCATGGCCATGGCCATGGCTGAGTCCTCCTCCTATAGCCACAGACAGGCTCTTGTTCCTGCCTTCAATCCACACCGCACCACCTCTGGCATAGGGGGCTGAAGAACAACCCCAGAGACAAGCAGTTCCTAAGCCCAGGCCCTGTGGATATCGCCTGACACAGCCCAAGGAACTCTGCCGTGAAGGGGCTCGGATGAGAGATGACCCAGGTTGTGTAGGTGACGCTAACTGCAGCCCCAAGGAAGGGCTAGAGCGGAGAGAAGCTGAGGCTGGAGTGACAGAGACACAAGCCCAGGAGTGCCAGCAGCTACCAGCCCCTGGAAGAGGCACTGGGGGAACATCCTCAGAGCCTACAGCAGGCAGCAGCCCATCCTCCACGAGAGCACAGGAAGCTCATTTCTGAGCCCTGGCCTCCACGAGGCTTCAAGTCACTAAGTCTGTGCAAACTGGTGACAGCCTTGGACCACACCCCCAGCCTGCTGTTGCCAGGGGAAACAGCTCTTGTGGAACTCTGGACCCTTGTAAATAGTGCTGCCTGCAAGTCTCTTCTAAATCCCTACTGAGGGCTCTTCTATCTTCCTGCCATAACCCTGATGTATTCTGCTCTGTTACAAAAAGGAATTTTTTAAATAGTATAAAGCTTTGTTCGATGAGGAAGTTAGGAAGCAAAAGAAAATAGAGATAAAACTATAGATTAACATGAGTACCCTCCACTCACACTGTCCAAGCCTGAGTCCAGGAGGTATGATTTAGAGTACTAACACTAGGCCTCGGGATCGGCCTACAGGCTCTCCATCTGGCATGCAAGTACTAGCACACAGTTCCCTGAACTAGCCCCAAAGTCAGGGTCACCTAGACACCCTGCCAAACAGTCAGACACCCACTCGTCTTGGGAAACAAAGTCTACCAACCCAGAGTCCAGGCGGAAAGCATAAGAATCTGGACTTGAACCAACATCCTGGACGAAGTAAATGAGTCAAAAATCTACAAGGTAAGAGTTCAGCACAGCGCTGTTCATAGGAGAAACAAGGTTAACGAGGCAAAGTAAGACATCATTTCATTGTCTCTTGTGGGAAAATGCTGCTGGGACAGACCCTTCCGGTGAGGACCAGGTCCTGTCTCCAGCTCCCGGACAGCAGCCAGCTTCATGAAAGGGGGCAGAAGCAGCCCTCTCACCCGGGAAACTAAGTGCACAACTCAGTGTGCCCTGGGAGAAGACGTGGAATGTGTGGATTCCTGCACTGCCTCTGCTGCTTCCATTCTGCCAGGGTATCTATCTGGATGTCCTGCAAAGGGTCAAGAGCTCAAAGATAAGGCTTCAGAAGGTGACCGGGCAGCACAGCAGAAGAGGTGGTCACCGTGGCTGTGGTCAAGGGAAATGTCTTGCTGGCTCCTCCACTAATCTCTCCAGCTCTCTCTCTCTCTCTCTCTCTCTCTCTCTCTCTCTCTCTCTCTCTCTCTCTCTCTCTCTCTGTCTCCCCTCCTCCCCCCCTTTCTCTCTCTCCTTCTCTGTCTCCCTCCCTCCCTCCTGTCCACCATACTGTGAGCAACCCTCCTCCACCTGCCCCCGCTTGTGCTATTCTGCCCTGGAACCAGCTAACTATGGACTGAAACCTCTGCAAATTGTAAGCCAAGGTAACCCCATCCTCCTTTGAGGGAGAGAAGCACCTGCTGTCAGGTGCTTTGTCCCCAGGATGAGAAAGTAACCAAGACACATGCCCTGTTCCCCTTTCCAACAGCCCTTCAGTGTCCTTTAGAGGGCCCCTGTGGTCCAGAGAAAAGCCAGCCCCAGCTCTTCCTGCAGACAGGCTGCCTTAGGCCAGAGCTTCAGCCTGAGCAAGGAGGATGTGAGACCACACCAATCCAACGCAACCTTTCTCTGGGAAAGCCAGTTACAGTCAATGTCATCTGCCAGCAAGTGAAGGCCATAGCAACAGAGGCCTTGACACCGGAATGGTGGCCAGGCCAGGCATAAAGGGGTACAGAGAGAATGATGGGCTGAGACCCCATCAGCAAATCTACCAGAGCCCCTTCTGATCACGCTCGTAGCTCACTCCACCACCGACCTTTCTCAGTCATGCCAAACGTGCCCTGTCTTCAGGGCCATGCAAAAGCAGGATGTGCAGGATGCCTGATACACTCCCTAATGTCTGCAATTTGAAATCTACAGAATGGGAAAAAAGCAGAAACGAAATCTTGGGAGAGAGGTAAACTCTACTGAGGAGAAATATTTCATTCTTTTTAGTGACTACTCTTCTTTTAGAGAATTGTGATTTTTCTCTCTCCTGTCCCCTATGCCCAAAGAACTGCTAAGCAAGAAGCCTGGGTGAATTATTCCTGTCCTCCTCTTAATCACACAGCCAGAACCTAGTCTTGAATGGATTGTACTTTTGTCTGCTATGGGGCCATCAATCTTCTAGGCACTTCCCAGAAAATGCTGCTTCTAGGACTCTAACACCCTCCCCTTGCCAGCCCTTGTTAACTCCTAGATGCAGGATCAGCAGGCACTTGGAGACGATAGCCCTCTACAACCCCGAGCACCCCAGTACTTGGTCAGAAGGAAATGGCATCACTGATGGAACCTGGTTATATGTGGGGACTCTGTCCCTATACACTCACTGAGCTATCTTGAGTGGCTGCCACTGACTGCTTCACTGGAATGGACTCTTCTGATCTGAAGCCTACAGGCTGATTCACACCAACATAAAAATATTGTGGGGAGAAAAATAAAACAGGTCTAGAGCTTTGGCTGTGCCAAATAAAAAAGTTCTACCAATACAGTCAAAATGGCCATAACTGATATACAGATTTAATGCAGTCTCAATCAAAATACCAACAGCACTCCTCAAAGCTCTAGAGAAAACAACCCTAAAATTCATGCAGAACCAGAAGAGACCCACAATAGGAAAAGCAATCCTGGGTAACAAAAGCAAAGTAAGGCATCATAATCCTAGACTTAAAGTTTTATTACAAAGCTATGATGATAAAAACAGCATGGTGCTGGGACAAAAAGAGACACACGGATCAACGGAACAGAACAGAGGGGCAGAAACAACCCCAGGCATAGTCATCTATTTAATCACTGACAAAGGGGCCAAGAACATGCGCTGAAGGAAAGACAGCCACAAAGAGACAACTTACAGGATGGGGAAAAAATTTTGCTAGCTACTCCTCAGACAGAGGGTTAACATCTAAAATGTGAGTCAAAGGCAAAAAAGGGATTTGGAGAAAAAAAAATGAAGATACATCATGCACAGGTACAAACTCCCTGTGATGATCATGACCATTGTGTACATCAAAAGTGTACCAATACAATTAATTTTAAAGTAAATAAAATAAAATATATAAAGAACTCAAAAAATCAGGTCTCCCCTCCCCAAAAAATAAAAGACTCAGTCCAAAACTGGGCAACTGAAATGAACAGACGCTTCTCAGAAGAAGAAACAAAAATGGCCAATAAATACATGAAAAAAATGTTCAACATCACTGGCCATTAGAGAAATGCAAATTAAAATTACATTGAGATTCTATCTCACTCCAGAAAGAATGGCTATCTTCAAGAAATCAAATAAAAACAAATGCTGATGAGGCTGCAGGGGAAAAGAAACTGCCCTACCTTGCTCGTAGAAATGTAAACTAGTACAATCACTATGGAGATCTCTATGGAGATTCCTCAAAAAAATTAAAACTAGAAATTCCATTTGACTCAGCTGTTCCCCTTCTAGGTATCTTCCCTGAAGAATTAAAGTCATCATATGACAGTGATAAATGCATACCTATGATTATAGCAGTGCAATTCATAATAGCTGAATCTTGGAAATGGCCTGTATGCCCATCAGCATGAACAGAGAGAGAAAATGTGGTATTTATACACCATGGAATACTACTCTACCGTAAAGAAGGAGGATAAACTCAAAGCATTCATAGGTAAATGGATGTACCTTGATATCACAATACAAAGTGAAATGACTCAGATACACATGCTTAAACATTACAATGTTTTTTAATATGAGAAACCCAAAATATAAAAAAAAAAGCAGATAATAGGAAGTAGGGAGATAATGGGGAGATCTCTTTTCAAGTGGGAAAGGGGACAAAAGGTGGAGGGAGGAGAAGGGAAAGGAGATTGAAAAACAATTGAAAGGAAAAATGGAAAGAGAGTTCTTGCCCCTGGAAAAGGGGCCAAGAGTTGGGAGGAGCAGGAAGGGACGGGACAAACAGGAATGAGGAGGTGCCACGTGCCTGGACGACTTCCCACCAGGAAGGCGGTCACAGTGGGCCGCAGACATGGACTAATACAAACAAATAAGCAAAAAGGTGCTGATAATCACTGCACAGCAGTGCGATGCCTGGGTGATACTGAGGCAGACAGCGCGGTTCCCTGTGAGCTGCGCTGTGTGGGCACAGCCACTCAACCCACATGCAGCTGTCTAGTCCACAGGTCACTGTCCAAGCACTCTTTGAGTACTGTTAGCTGAACCACACAACAGACCTGCATGATTACTCTATTAGTATTGTCCCAGCTCTGGAGCGGTCAGGAAGGCAGCCCTAAGCCATCGGGCTGGGCTGAGGCACAAGTCCTCCCAGCCAATCCCTGAGCTCTGAACTGCCAGCCTGCTGCCTCTCCGTGGATTTTATCAGCACTATTACCCTCATCTTCCAGAAGCAGGAACTGAAGCACAGAGCTGTTTGTAGAAATGACCCAAGATTGTGAGGATAGCGCAAGGGCGCTGTAAAGCACACAGCCCCTAGTGCAACACTTAGGTGGGGGTGTTGGGCAAAGTATCCTCCGAGGTGAGACTGCAAACATCAGTTGGCCTCAGAATCCTCTTACAATCTAAGAATTATTGAGAATGCCAGTAACATGTGCTCATACAATTATATTTGCGGCAAGCATAGCCCTGAGGTATAGAACTTCCTATAGTAATAGAAGTTTGGTTGGGTTTGGTTTAGGGTTTGTGTGGTTTTGTATGGTTTGGGTTGGGTTGGGTTGGGTTTGGGTGTGGTTTGGTTTGGTTCAGTTTGTGTGCTGGGGACCCAGGGCTTCAGGCAAACTTCTCAGTCCCTGTACCACTGAGCCACACCTGGCAGGTCATGAAGACACTCATCCTGCACCCACGGGACCCCCACCAGCCTCTTTCAGCTGGTGAACAATACAAATGTGGCTGCTGGGACTGAGGAAATACACTTTTCATTTCGTTTCATATTAGTGAATGTAAATGTGGAGAGTCACACAGCACAGGTGTAAAACTGAAACATATTTTGGAGAGCATTTTATGGTAATAACATGGGACACAGAAACACTTGTAAAGCATTACAGAATGAAGATAGCCCACAAGCCACTGAGCCATGAGGTCACCACGCAGTGTGGCCTCTGGGAAAGTCTGCCTGCACATGCAAGGCAATAACCTTTTATTGTGAACATGGCTGTGACTCCAGGAGCACTCTTGGAGGACCCTTCAGAGGTCCAGGACCACATCTGAGTCCCAAGGGACTCCTGCTGGCTGGGGCGGGAGCTGGACCCCTCCTCCCCTCTCCCTCGCCCTGACTCTCTCTTCCCCGCTCCGGCATCTGTCACCCACTGTGCCCAGGGCACAGCGGGTCCACAGGGTGAGGAGAGGACAGCGCCACCGCACCTGGCTGGCTGCAGAGTGTCCCCAGGCAAGGGATCTGACCAAGAAATGGAAAGCCAAGCCGTGGGGCGGTGGACAGCCCCAGTCCTGCCCGCACTGGGCCCCTTCCTGCGTAGAGCAGAGGACGGCCGCTCTTCTGGGGCAACTCAATCAAAGAGGTTATTTTCCCACAGAAGGAGCCAAGAAGGGCTAATGGCTTTTCCCTGATCGGGGGATAAATCTTCCATTAATTTATGGCCCAGGCCCAAGCCAGTTGTTAACCCAACCCACCCTCTTTAAAAATGTGAGAAATGCTTCAAACACCCCTTGCCTTCTTCATGCTGCAGTTTTTCCCTCTCCTCCTTCCAGGCACCCTCTCCTTCCAACCAACCTCTTAGTTCCCGGGGCGCCCATCCCGGACACAGCTCCAGGCACTGACAGCGCCCCAACAGGGGTGCTGGTCCCCAGTGCCAAAGGCGGCCTCAGGACACAGGGACTCAAGGACCATAGCCTAGGCAGGGCAGTACTGTGACCCCACACCAGTCCAGGTGAATCGGAAGGAAGCAAGAAGGGTGCAGCTGGTGCTGGTGTCGGGAGCACAGTTGCTATACGGCCCTCATTTATCTACTTTGCCAGTTACCTGGCTCTTAAAGAGGCTGCACCAGTGCTAGCCATGGAGACCACAAGCATCCAAAGAAGGGCTAAGCAGGGCCAGACCACCCAGCTTTCTTCAGGGACTCAGCCTTTTCCTTTCCTCTGGATTTTTTTTTTTTTTTTTTTTTTTTACTGTGGACTGAATTCAGGGTTTCATGCTGAGCTGCATCCCCAGCCCTTTTTAAAATTAATTATTTTGTGACAAGGTCTCACTAAGTTGCTAAGTTGCCCAGGTTGCGCTCCTACTTGAGATCTTCCTGCCTCAGCCTCCCAGAATGCTGGGATTCCAGGCGTGCACTCAGTAAGACTGGAGATAAGTATTTTTTTTTCTTTGGCGCTGTGGATGATTTAGACAATGTCATCTGTGGCCAGAGGGAGACCAGAGCTATTCCCAATTCCACTTGCTAACCTCGCCTTCTTAGGCAAGTCAGTGTAGCCCTTACACAACGCAGTCTTGTGTAAAATGAGCATAACGCAAGGAATGACCCCACCGGAATTCGTTAGGAGCGAAAGAGCATGCAAACGCAAATCTTACGCAGTGCGTGGCCCGCAGGCACACAGCAACTGACTGCATCTAAACTGCAAAACTATTCCTGACTCAGGGAGTACAGCTGAGACCCGGGACAAGATTTTGGGTCAGGACCCGCGCGGGGCCCCGCGCTGAGCTGACCCGGCTTAGGCCCCAGCCCCGTGCCAGGTGTGGCACAAGATGTTAGGGCGACACCACCGATTCCTTCCTTCGAATCCACCCTTTCCTTGACTCCAGACCCACCCGGCACTGAGTCAGATCTGGGCCCTGGGACTGAGGCTGGCGCAGGTCTGGGCGCATCCAGACCGGACTGGGCCAGAAGACCGCGCTGACTCTGCGTCTGGCCTGGTGTCCTAGCAGAAAACCTGAGTGCGCGATTCCACGCCGGCGGTGCAGCCCCGCGCCCCGCGTCTCGCGCGTTCTTTCGACTCGGCTGTGCCGGGCGGGCTCGATGCCCGCGGGCACCAAGCGGCTCAGGGCTCTGGAGCCGGCGGGGACACGGACCGTAAATCTCGGCCACGCCGCCCCGAGCTCTGCACCGAGGCTGGCGGAGAGAGAGGGGAAGGAGCCGGGAGGCCAGGTGAGGGCGGAGAGTGCAGGGGACTGGCGAGGCTCACAGGGCCTGACCCCTCCCTCCCTCTCTCCCGGGATGGGTTTTGGTCGAGGGCCTCAATGAAGTCTTTGCACCTAATTTTTCGGGGCGCACCAGGAATGCACTTTCTTAGGGGTGCAGGGCCCTGATCCTTCATTAAGGACTTCTTTGAGCTGGCACTTGAGCAAGGCAGAGGCCCTGAATCCCAGCACTGTGGGAGGCTGAAGCAGGAAAATCGCAAATTGGAGCACAGCTTGGGCAACTTAGCAAATCAGCATCTCAAAATAAAAAACTGGAAGGGGGGCTCCAGATGTAGCTCAGTGCAAAGGCCCTGGGTTCGATCCCCAGTACCGGAAAACCAAAAACTAAAACCCTGTGTGCTGTCAACATTGACTAAGCAAGGTGAATATTTGAAATAATAATCGGAATAATTCAGACATCCACACACAAAACCAAAGCTTTTCTTTGAACCTTTTCCTTCACTCAAGAGAGAATCATCAATGTCCATAGCTCAGGACTGGGGCAAGACCTTTGAGCTAATTCAAGGCATCACTAGCCCTTCCCAGGGTGCCTTGATGGAGCTACCCAAAGCTCTTCTTCTCACACAGCCTCTGTGAGAGAAGGAGAACACCTTCTACACTGTGAAAGTTAAGTGGCACACAGACATTCGTTTCCTGTTTCAAGAGTGGGAAAGTCTTGGCCAGGCGTGGCAGTGCACGCTTGTAATCCCTCAGCACTTGGGAGGCTGAGGCAGGAGGATTCTGTGAGTTCAAGGACAGCCTGGGCTACATACGGAGATCCTGCCTCCAAAACAAAATGAGAAAGACGAAGAGAGTCACTACCTCTCCAGAAGAGCCAGAGCCAGCTAGTGCTGCCCAGGGAACTGAGAGACAGCTCCCAGGGGGAAGAGGGACAGGCAGCCCTTAGGAGACGAGCCTTATTCACCCTTTCCTCGCAGGGGAAGTGGGGAGAGTGGGTGGAAGAGCGACCTTCCCTTGGCTGAACTCCCACTTGAGAGGACACCCAGTGCTTGTGACCCCTCCTACCAAGGTCCTGAATCCCCGCCTAGAACCCCGCCACAGCCAGCTTGGCGTGTGAGCTGATACTGACGGGTCATTACAGACCTGTCCCTCCTGGCCCCCGGGGAGGATAGCACATTTGTGGGTTCTTTTCCTTTTGTTGGATTATGCAGGCCTATTCGTTTTACAGTCATTGCTCACTGCTGCTTGCTTTAGAGGTCGGCTCCTCAGCTGTCCTGCCACTCCTGGAGGGTCCTGGGCTCCTCTTTGCTCCCCTTGCCAGGGCCACAGCTCAATGCACCTCCCCTGCCGGGGTCACTCCAGGACTAAAAAGGCAGGGATGAGAGGCAATGCCTCAAATCCCTAAACAACTCCAGGAAAGAAGACGCGGCAACGAAGAGAAAAACCTAGAACTGAGAACTCAGATGTGCACACCGGTCCTGGAGGGAGACAGAGCAGGGAGAGGCCCGCGGAAGTGGGAAGCTTGGCCGCCTCCTTCCGTTTGAAGTTTGCGAGCACGACATGGGTCTTCGGTTTGATTCCTCCTTTAATAGGGTTTCGCCCGTTTTTCACCCCTAAAACTGTGCTTTGAGCCTAGGAGAGGAGCCAGCACTCGTGGCCGGAGCCCTGCAGAAGCACAGGCAAAGGAGACTTGATTCCACCCTGGCTGACCCAGGCGGCCGCCGAGCGCTCCTGCCCGAGTGGCGCTGGCACCAGGGTCGCCAGGGAAGTCGAGGCCTGAAGGCAGTTCCTCGGCGGCTTGGCTGTGGCGGGCGCGTTGGGAGGAGACGGCGGAGGCTCTGGACTCTTGGCAGACCGGCGACCCTCGGAGCTGCCCGAAGGCTTCCCAGCGAGCGGAGCGCGCCGGCCCCGCGAGGAGGGTGGGACCCCGGCTTTCCGCGCCCCGGGACCCCCAGCCCCGCGCCAGGGACACCTAGCCCCGCGCCCGTTCCTAGCTCCCTCGTGCACTCGCTCCGCTGCTTTCCAGAGCTCCCCGCCGCTGGAACCCGCCTGGGCGCACCCTTCACCCGGATTCTGAGAAACAAAAATCCGCCCTGCAAACCCAGGCACACCCGCTGGAGCGCGCAGACCGGGAAGCAGCCGAGCCGAGCCGAGCCGAGCCGCGGGGCCGCGGGACCCGGTCCCTCCTTGCCGCCAGCACTGCCCGGTCGGTGTCGCGAGACCCGCGCTCAGCGTGACCAAGCCTCGCGGGGACCCCGCTTGTTCGACCTTAGGAAGTGACCGGGGCCAGTCACTGTTCTCTGACCGCTGGGCCCAGCTCCGAGGAGAGGCCGGTGCCAGCCCGTGACTCTGCGCGCCGCCGCCCTGTGCCGCTTCCACCCTCCTGGGGATTCGTCCTCAAGACTGAGCTCTTGCGCACTGGACACTGGGACTCCGGCTGCTGCAGCCTCGCCCTTGCTGCCCGCTTCCTCCAGTGCCCACGACTCCCCAGGATACATCGGACACCATAAACAGCCACGGCGATGACTTTATTCGTTTATTTAACAAAGCTGTGCTGGGTGCTAGGGTTCGTCATCCAGGAGCAGAGCCCTGCTCTTCAGATCAGACGCTGAACCTGGCCTTAATCCCAGCCCTCTAGGGGGTTGAGGCAGGGGGATCATAAGTCCTTGCCCAGTCTGGGCAATTTATGGACTTAGTGAGACGCTGTCTCAAAATTTAAAAGTAAAAAGGGCTGTGGATGTAGGTCAGTACCAAGGCCCTAGTTTGACTCCACGACCCATCTGGCTGAGGTTTGGGGTGACAGTGGGAGTGGGTCGTGTGGGTGGAGGGCACACAGAAGCAGCAGCCAGAGTGTGGCTCAGTTGGGGAGCCCCGTGTCTAACTTGCTCCAGGCCTGGGTCTCATCCCAAGCACCTAAAAAACAAAACAAAACACCTCTATCCTTCAAAGGACAACTTTCCTGTTCCCTTTCCGAAAGCCCCTCCCCCACTTGTCTTAAGGACCTTCAATCCCGGAAGCAGTATTTGTACCACAATTTCAACAGAAGGTACATAATCCCCCCCACCCCCCGGGATCCCAAATACTTGCTCAAACTTCCTTCAAACCTTAAGCATCAGAAAAGCCTGGCTTTTCTTCTCACTCACAGGGGCAACTCCCACCCCCACACACCTGAAGGGCTGCTAGCACCTGGAGGAGGCAGCAGGCAGCTGGGACACAGGGCCAGCCTGTCCGTCAGCTGCGCCCAGCCCTGGCCTGCTCCTAAAGGGTTGTGGGGTACAGAGGGCCGTGCTCTGCATCTGGGAGCCTCAGCTGGAGGCTCCATTTACTGCACAGTAAGGACGGCCCTGCCTCCCCCTCACCTGGAGCACAGGCTAACAAAGACCTCAGGAGCAGAGTGAAGAGAGACGGAGAACAGGTGGAAGGCTGTAGCTCAGCCCCCCTAAGTGTTTCAGTGCACAGCAATGTATGCACCAGGTCCCTCTAGTTCTGTTCTGCAGTGTGGAGGACAGGGAGGCAAACGATTTCCCGGGTCTCCGGGATGGCGCAGTCAGCCTGGAGGACAGACCACGGATGCGTGCGGCTATGGTCTGCAGGCTGGGTCAGAGCCCCGCTCCGCTCCTGCCGAGCCTGCAGGCTCATCCTGCCTGCCCCAGCCGAGCCGCAGCACTCAGCTCGGTTCTTTCGGGACAGAGGGTGGCTGAGAATCCAAGGGAGAGGCTGCGCACAGATACTCCTTCCCGGAATCCCAACAGCAGCAGCCACAGCAAAAGCCGAAAGCACCCACCTGGGCCGAGTCCCGTGAGCAGGGTGTGCCAGAAAAATGACAAAGTGCGAGCCAGGGGGCAGAGTGTGAGCCACAGAGGCCAGGTCTGTGGCTCCTCGGGGTGCATCGCCTGGGACACTAAAAACCAAGGACTGGGCATCAGAGCATCGTGTGCCTCTAAAGAAAACTGCGTTTGGACAAGGACCACAGTCTGGCCAGCCGGTGGATGTGTGGATGTGTCAGGAAGAAGGCCCTCACTCTCTAGGGGCCCTTGGGCAAGTGCCCTCCAGCTGTGGGCTGGGTAGGGTGTCCGGTCCCTACCGTGAGGGAATCCGCTCATTGCTAAAAGGATGGGGCAGGAACAACAGAGGGACACAAGGCCCGCAGTTCTGAGAACGGGGTGGGGGGGTCTCCATTAGAAGCAGTTTGAGGGGTACCTCAGAGGGCTATGCCGACCCCCAGCAGTGCAGATCTGCAGGGCTGGAGCTGCACTGAGGCCAGCAGAGGCAGGGAGAAGACTTGCATTTGTCAGAGGTGTCCAATCCCATTGCACAGGAAAGCCGAAGCCCTGAAGGTCCAGCGCTAGGTCAGCTCCGGCCTGTCTGCAATCCAAGTCCTCCTTGAAACTCAATACCTGGTCTTTGGGAGACCTCGGGTGCAATCCCTGCCCCCTCCCAGCCCAGAGACTGAAGAAGGGGGAACTCAGGCCCCGTGGGTTAGGGTCCTCTTGGCCACCTCATTGCAGTGTCTCCTGTCCCGCAGGAGGAGGGGTAGGACTGAGCTTGCAGTCCCCAAGGTGGCCCTTCCTTCATAGAAAAGGACAGAACCAGAGGGAGGAGGGAGAGAACCACCTCAGAGCCCATCGGACTTCCCCTTTCCAGGCCTGCGCTCCTCCCCCACCCACCACACCAATCTGGGGGCTGCTTAAAGCTGGCTCCCTAGGCCAGGCCAGGCAGGGTCGGAGGGGTTTACAGTTCAGAGGCTCAAGGCCCTGCAGACTGAAGCAGGAGTCTAAAGCCCTGCAGGAAAGCCCTGCAGCAGGCTGAGCACTGCCCCACACTGCACAGTCCTGGTTTAGGACCGGTCGTGGAGCTTGGGTTCCACTTGAGTTTACTCTGGCCTCAGATGCCTCAAGGAAGACGCCTGGAAAGGACTAACAAGTCCCCTGCCTGCCTGCATGGCTGCAGCCTACCCTGCCAGCAGTGCTCCGGACCCAGGCAGGGCAAAGAGCCAGAGTACCGATCTTAGAGTTGCTGGGCTTCTTGTCCTCGCTGCAGTTGGGAAGGGGTTCAAGCAATTTTATGACAACTGGAACCCTTGCAGAAGGTGTGGGTGGTGGAGAGGAAGCGCTCGATCTCTTTGGCTGGGACCTAGGGGCTGGGGTCTTCCTGAGAGGCAGAACCTAACCTTGATGTCCCTGATGCCTGCAGGGCGTCCACCATGACTCACTGGGGCATCCAAGGACCCCTATCTTGGCCCCTGCCCACTCAGCAGGAAGCAAACCCTTGGAATTCGACCCTGATTCCAGAGGTGTGGCTGTACTAGGAAACTCAGAGACTGGGGCCCCAGCCACCAGCTTGGGGCCAGCCAGCAGCAGCAGGAGCTTCAGGCTTGCTTTGCCTTATGGAGATCCAGAAGCCTATGTATGCGGCCTCACGCAGGACACAACCTGTGTCTCCGTTCCCTGGGAGTCTGCACCCACACTCTGCCTGACTGCCTGGTGCAGTGCTGGGGCCTGCTTTAATGTCTACAAGGCAAGCAGGGGCCCTTGCCACAGTCAGGCAGCCTGAAAGAAGCTGGCCCGGTGCAGCGTCAGCGCCGCTCCAGACCCAGCCTGTTCTCCTAGAAGCTGTGGTGTCCTCTGTCCCTACGAGCTCCTCCTGGCTTTGCCTATGCAGCCCGATCCCCTCCTCCAGTCATACGTATAAACACACCATCGCCTGCTAGAAACTGTATCTCCCAGGGTGGGCTTCCGTGCCCCAATACTCAAGGCTCTTAGGATGCTCTGGATCCAGAATTTCAAGTATTTGGGGAGCACAGGGAAATGAACCTGAGTAATAGGCAAAGTTGAGGCACAGAGAAAACCCTGCAGTTGGGACACCAGAGCTTGTGGCAGCTCAGAAGCCTCCCTGGAGCCTATGTGAGTTGGGGAGCTGCCCCCGCCGCCACAGAGTCCCATGGAACAGCTAGGGATCAACAGCCAGCTCAAGTTCCCACCTAGGTGGGGTGCTCTGCTGCCTTCCAGTGGATAGCAGGACACTCCTGGACTCCCCATGCTCCCTGCACTCTTTTCTGTAAGGGCTCAGCCAGGCTGGGGGTAGCCTGCAGGAGTGCTGATCCAGCCTGGCTATGCCAGCAGCTCCAAGAGTCTCCCGCCTGGGCTATACCTGTGGTCTCTTCCCTGCCCTGGCTCAGGACATGCAAGACGGGGCTGCAGTGGGCTCGGGGACACAAAGTGGAGAAGAAAATGAAACCAACCAGGAGCCACCAGGGGCCTTACTGAAGGACCAGACACTGGATGTGGCAGAGGACTTGTGTCCTCGCTCCTCTGGGTGCCAAACGTGGTTGGATATAGCACTTTTGTTTCAAAATCTCCCCAAAGAGCATTTACCAGCTGCGGACATTTAGTCCCTTGGAGTGGGGGGCAGATCTTGTTAGAGGTTTGGCCCATAGGCCTCGAAAACAAGCAAAACGCAAAAAGGCAACTTCCAAGCCCATTCTAACAGCAGCCCTGAGCAGCAGCTTCCCTGCAAGGCGGTGGAGCGAGGGCAGGGGCTCTGGCTGCAGCTCCAGCTCAGACTCGACAGGAACGTTCTTCGAGGCGGGTAGGGTGGGATGGGGTGCAGCTGCACAGATTTATCACTGCCTGAGTATGGGCCGGGAGGCCCGTTTCTGACTTGGGCCCTGCCTGTGCTCACCCCAAACAAGTCACTTGCTTGCTATGCAGTTATTTGGACAACTGCCGCCCAATTATTAAGACATTGCAGACTGGTCTGTGTCCCAGCCCCATCCCTGGGCAAAGGGCAGTTTGCACAAGAGTCCCAGGACTCAGGCAGGGGTTGAGCAGCCACCTTGGATGTCCCTGTCTTATACCAACACCCCGCACTCCAACTCTGCCCGAGCCTCAGTCCAAAGAGACACGGCAGATGTGTGTGGCACAGGCGTGTGGACTCTGGCTGCTCCTCTCAGACAAGCGCAGGGCTCCGAGGCACTGGCACAGGCCACCAGCCAGTGTATCTTGAGGAAGTTAAGCTGGGCGCAATCTCTGCAGGACTGTGACCCTGACATGGAGCCCTCTCCCTCTCCTCTACCCCTCCTGAGCTGCTGCTCAGGTGGCCCAGGTTACACCCGAGGGAGATTCTAGGCCTTCACCTCCTGGCCTCCCCAGGAAGCCACCAGCCTTTTACAAACCGTAGTAAACATTTTATTTACAAGTTTCAGGCTTGCTAAGTGCAGCAAGTGTCTTTACGCCGAGGCCCCTCTGCGAGCAAGGAGGGGCAGTTTAGTCCAGCACCGCCCGGGGTGCAAGAGCAGCCGCAGGTTTGACGTGGAGAAGGAGCTGCTGCCCATCTGCATCTCCAGCGCATCTGGTCCCCCAGCCTGAGCCCCACAACAGTCCAGCCCCTGCCCAGAGGCTGCCCTCAGGGCTGCGGGGGCCCTCTGTCCTCTTTGATCTATAAGCTGCCTACCGCCAGGGCCTGGCTAGATGCAGGGCTTTTGGGAGCGCTGCTGCCTCCATCGGGCTGGGGCTCGGCAAGCAGCTCCGCGGCGCCACTGCCCGTGCTGCTGCTGGCGCTGGTGCCCCCGAGGCTGCCTGGGCTGCTGAAGCCAAAAGCACAGCCACCACCACAGCCTCCGCCGCCACCGCCAGCCGCGGCCAGGGCAGCTGCAGCTGAGGCCTTGATGGCTGTGGCTGGGTGCGGAGGAGGCTCAGCCCCCTCAGTCCGCTCCGTGTCGCTGGGGGCCATGTCCAGGGACTCAGAGTCGCTGGTCTCACTCTCTGGCTCACCCTCTGAGCGGCTGGGGCTCCTCTCCTCCTGGTCACCCTCGCCCTGGGCTCCTCCCGAAGGCTTCTCCCCAGGGTCCTTGTCCTTGTCCTTCTGCGCCTGGGCCTCCTTGGAGTGCCGCCACTTCATCCGTCGGTTCTGGAACCACACTTTCACCTGAAGCGCGCGGGGACAGGAAAGAGCAGGAGGTGAGCGGCAAACTGGCTCCACGGGACTCCTCTTCCCGCTGCCGCTCGAGGTTGAGGTCGGTCAGGAGGCCCAGGACCATTCCCCACACCTCTAGGGAAAGCCAGGCACTGAGCACGGCATGGAAGAGAGGTAGCAAAGGAAAGCGAAGCTGGAAGCCCACTAGAAGCCTTCTCAAAGTGTGGCCCCCCAAGCCACTAACGCTCTAGACACTAAGCCAGTGACTAGGGCAAACCTTTCGGAGCTTTCACTGATACAAGCAGCCTGCTGACGCCAAGGCTACAGGTGGGCGCACCCACTGGGCAGTCCAAGCCACACTTCTACCTCACTTTGGTCAGGGGCCTCACAGAAACCCAAGTTAGGGATCCCCGGCCTGGGAAAACACACAGAATCTCAAACTCTCAAACCTGGCCTTGTCCTCTACCCCGCTACCCAAAGCGAGTCACCGAGCAAGCAAAAGGAAGAAGAAACTGGGAAGCAGAAAGGGGGAAGGAGCCCAAAGGGTTTGCCCCATGGGGCGGTGGCACCACTAGTTTCCAGTGAGGAGGATTCCTAGGCGGTTTCCCTGGAGAGGTGACGAGGACCCAGCTCCCTTCCAAACATAAGCTAATTCTCAAGGGTCCCGGAAAATGCTGGAATTACACGTGCAAAGTGGAGGAAGAAGCTGCGGATGGAGCAGAAGAGCTACATAAATACATAAGGGCCCCTGGGGGACGACACGTCTGCACAAGTCCCAGCTTCTCTTTTAAAAATAACATCCCCAGCTGGTGGAAAGGCAAGGCCTGACCGTCCAGGGCAGTGCGTGTGCTCAGAGCCGGCTGTGTAATGGAGACCAAGGGATCCGGGCAGGAGCCGGGATCCAGGCCTGCCTTTGGCTTCGCCTTGCCGGGCACAGGCAAGGTAGCTAGGGCCGCTGTTGTGGGCAGGGGAGAGAGTAAGATGGCTCTGCTGTAGTCAAAGCTCAAGGAGAAAAGTGAAAAAAAGAAAAGAAAGCCTGGTTCTTAAAGCTAAGGAAAAAGGAATCCAGGCAAGCACAATAGATTTTCTATTGTCTTGGGGGGGAAAAGTCAAGCAGGCCGAACCTGTTGAAAGGCTCTCTGGCATCTAAGGAAATCTGTTCTTTCTTCAAACTCCCCACCACCAGCACCAAGAAACTCTTCCCAGCACAGCCCTTAGGACTCTGACGGCAGCTGCTGCTCCAAGTGGACTCCTTGCCTTACTGGAGCTAAGTAATTTTTTTGAAAGATATTTTCACTTCCTCAGAGCGGGGATTTCACAATCCTGAAGCAGCAGCACAGAGGAGGGGAAGAAGGGTGGCAGAAAAAAAAAACAACTACCATCTCTAGACTTTGGGTTTTTATCTTTGCTGAAATAAACTGCCTCCTCCAGTGAGCTGAACCAGCAGAATGCGTAATTAGCATCTCCATGGCCGAAGCGCTGGCTCCCAGGGTACTTATCTGATGGCCAAGGTAAACATATAGGGCCTGTGGCCTGCTCTGGAGAGGCCGGAAGATCTCCTCGCTGCTCCTTACCACCCCCCTTCAGGCCCAAGCCATAAGTCCACACAGCCTCGCCCTTTCAGGGAGCGGCTGGGGAACTGCCGAGGCCCAGGGTGCTCACTTGTGCGTCGGTGAGGCCGAGCATCGCTGCCAGCTGCTTCCGGTCCGGCTTGGTCACGTACTTCTGGATCTCAAACCTTTTCTCCAGGCCTTTCCGCTGTAGGTTAGAAAAGACTGCCCTCGACCAGGAGCGCTTCCTCTTATACGTCTGCGGCATGGTGTCCTTGGTGAGCACCGCGTAGGGACCTGCACAGGCCAGGCGCAGGGAGCAGAGACCCCAGGCTGTATCAGTGCCCAAGCAGTAGTCCAAGACCCAGGCTCTCGCAGCGACACACAGCAGAGCTCAAGGCTCAGGCCAAAGGCTCTCCGTGCACGGCCACGGCCTCTTGCTAGGGTGCCAGGCCCACAGAGGCCACCCTGCAGCTCATGAGTAATTCTGAGGAAATACAGCCTACTGCATGGCTGCCAGCAGGCCTAGGAAGGGAGACAGTGATGTACAGACCACAACCCTACACTTCTACGCTTGCCTGTGTGTGAGCTCCCACAAGTAGCCACGAATGCAGAGGTCACCTTGCCACGCAAATGTGCTTGTGGTTATCCTAAATGTAGTGTGTTAATAAGCGATGTCTTTGATGCCCGTTTTTGAACCACCTTCTCTAGCATAAAGACCCAGGAAAGCAACGTGTCTGGCACCACACTGCCTGTGCACACACTGTCCTGGTCCCCAGGAGTCCCCCATCCCTCTCGCTGCCACCCCCTGTCCCAGGCCCCTCAAAACTGTAGTTCAACAGTGCCCCAGAAATCTTTCGGTTTCTCTCTCACTTGCAGTCTCCAGGCCCAGCTATAGGATTGCAACACTGCACAGCCACTGCCAGGCATCACTTCTCCTGCCACAGGCCTGCTGAAGCTGGGGAGCTTTCCATACCTGGAAACGTGTCTTGGAATTGATGCTGAACTGAATTTCTTGGGTTGGAGCTTAAGGGGCTGAGGATAGCGGAGGCCTCGCTCATGGGTTCAAGGGACGCGAAGAACTGGCTGGCAGAGGGCTGCAGCCCCGCGAGGTGTACGCCAGCTGGCCGCCCCCCCGCCAGCAGGGACGTGAGGTCTGCAGAGGAAGGGGACAGTCACGGTCTCGTGCGGGGTTCACGCACGCTGCACCCTCCGATCCTGCCTCGCCTTCGACTGGGGTTCACTGCAGCGAGGTCTGGAAGGACCCCAGGAAAAGAAATCTTGCCCTCCAAAGCCTCCCAGCAGCACAGACAAAATGTTCCGTGACCCTTGGGTCCACTACTCCGCAGGAATAGTCCACTCTCGGGGGTCTCCGGCATCCGCAGCCCTCAGCCTCCCCCCACACCCGACTAGAGTTTAGTTTATGTAACATTTTGCCAGAATCGGATAAATGGAAAACAAAGTGTCCTCTCACAGGGCTTTCCGTGTTACAAGAGGATAACCGTCTCTAAAAACGAGATTCAAAAGATGAGGACTGGTTGTCATGTTTGTATTTACCCCAACAACTTCCCACACATCCCTAGAATCTTTTTGAAACTCTAAGCTGGTGAGTTTTAAGTCTGACGTTTTGTAGTTTTCTCACACCTTCTCTTCTCCCCCATTAGTCCTTAATTGTAGAAACACCGAAAGCTCCCCAAGGCAGCCTGGGGCCCGGGGATGGGTCGGGACCTCGGTCCGAGGCCGCACCGGGAGGCCAAGACCGCGACCTACCTCTCAGCGTGTTGCCTTCCTTCACTTTGGGGTCGAATTCCGCCGACAAGATGCGATCGATGCCAAACTTGAGGTCCTTGCTGGAGGGCGCCGGGGTGGAAGCGCCGAGATGCGCGCCCGCGCGGGACCCCGATCCCGGGGGCTGCAGGGCGCTGGGCCGGGGCGCGGGCGGTGGCGGCGCGGCCCGGGCGTGGAAGGCGGCGGGGAGCGGGGACAGACGCTGCGGGAAGCCGGCCGGACCTTCTGGGGGCGCCACCACCGGCGTGGGCCGCAGTGGGGAGCGGGCGGCCGCCGGGAAGGGCGCGTGCGGGTGCACTGAGCCCAGGTGCGCGGCGAGCGCGGCGGCCGAAGCCCCGGCCAGCGCCTCGGGGCCCGCGCCTGGCTCGGCCGCGCCGGCGTGCAGGATGTCCGCGATGCAGAACGATGGCTTCTTGGCGCCCGCGGGGTCGGCGGGGAAGGCGCAGCCGCCCGGGCCGGCCGGGGCGCAGTAGGCGGCCGACCAGAGGCCGAAGTTGGAGGCGTAGAAGGGCGCCAGCCCCGCAGCGAACATGCTGGGCCGCGCTCGGCGGGGCGGCGGGCTAGATCGCTCCCGTCTCCGCCCGCCGCGAAGGAGGCGCCCCGGGCCGCGCCCGCTCGGCCCGCTCGGCCCGCTCGGCCCGGTGGGGTCCGGCCGGGCCCGGAGGCGGCGGGGCGCACTGGCCGGAGGTCTGCGCGCGCGGGAGCCGGGACGCGGCGCGAACCCAAACAGCTAAGCCCGAGAGCTAAATTTAAAACAACAATAATAATCCGTTAGTTCAAAAAAAGTATTAGGAGTTAAAAAAAAAAAAAAAACTCCTCTCTAAAAACTCCCCGAGTTTTGGCCACGGCGCTCGGGCCGGCCGGGTAGGAACCGAGTCCCCGCGCTCATTGGCCGCGCGGGCCACCAATGGGTGCCGCCACGGGGTGGGGCTGGGGCGCGGCCCGCCTGGCCCCGCCCACGCCGATGTTTTCGCGGCCGCGTGGCCGTGCACCGCCCTCCAGGTCGCCGCCCGGGTCCCGCTCAGCGCGCCGCCGCCCCGCTGCCCCACGGCCACTGCGCTCCAGGCCGACCGCTCTCCCGCCTCCACCGCCGCGCGGGCCTCCTTCGCGCCGCTCCGCGCCGCGCCGTCTCGGATCCCGCACGCCCCGACTCTCGCCGCGCGGAGCGGCAGCGGGGACCTGCACGGACGGCGGGGCTCGGTCGGGCCTCCCGGGCGCACGCGCCCCGCCGCAGGAGCCGCCGCACGTGGCCACGCCCGCCGTGCCACCGCGGGTGGGGTTGCGCCGCTCCCGCTCCGCTGTAGGAATTCGTTCCCTTTTAAATCCGTGGATTTCCCCACCCCTCTCCCGGCAAACCACAGGCCACCCAGATGCGCCGTTCTTGCACATTTTCGGGAAGAAAATAAAAGGACAGTAATGAAAGCGCGAAGTACTTGTTTTCGACTTCCCCAACCCGCGTCCCCGACAGGTTGGGTGGCGTGTGTGTCCCTCAGCGCTGAGGCACCGGCGGCTCGCAGGAGCGAGACCCCGCTGGGATCTGGGGGGATCGGGCGTCTCGCTAGGGCGCCGCTCTTCCCTCTGTTCGGGAAGCACAGCCCCGACGCCCTCTGCCCGCGCGTCCCGAGTCCTCCCCGCGCTCTCTGCCCCGAGGAGGCTGCTCTTTGCGCGGAGGTGCGGGGTGCGCGGCGAGGCCCGGGGCTCCTGGCTGCGGCAGGGCCTGGGTGACGAGGGGCTAGCGTCCTGCTCCCCAGAGGCCGGCGGGCCGGGCCCCGCAGCGAAGGTCTGTGGGAGCAGCCCGGGCCCCGCTTTCGGGCTCTTCCAATTCCGGGGTGGCCTAAGGCCCCGTTCCCGGTTCCTGAGTTTCCGCCGCCCCGCGGCCTCGCACCCTTTGGGACGCAGCCTCGACTCCTGCGCGCACTGTGCGCGCCCCAGGGCTGCTCACTCCCCCCTTACCCACGCGCCGTCCCCAGCCCAGCCGGGCCGCGGGAGCCCTGCCCGACTCTGAGCCCGCGGTCCCCGACCCCGCTCCCGGCCCTCGGGTCCGAGAAGGCTGCAGGAAGCCGTGCGCTTGCGGGAGCTCGGGTCATCTCCTGTTTCCTGATGGGCCCAGACTCGGGCTAAATGAACGGATGTGCCTGGAGATTGGGCTCAAAATAGAAGCGGCCTTCGTATTTTAGGATACTGCAGAAATCCTTATTTCTTCCGGAGAAAAACTCTATAATGACTCCTAGCACTTCCCCTTTCGATATTTGTGCAACTTTATCTCCACCGGCAAGTTGCGCGGGTGACGCAAATCCGCCCTTGTGTGTTACAACTACCAAAATAAACGCACGGAAATCAATTCCCTTCTAGCAATGAAAATATAAATATACAGCTGCGACTTTTCCCTTTAATCTTTGCTTTCCGAGCCGTCCGGGCGGTGGCGAAATGAGCTGGCCCAGAGCTATTGAGCGAGGCGGCAGGCCTGGGGGGCAGGGGCAGGGCCGATTAAACCCAATTAATTAGAACTCGGGCTACACCACCGGGCCCTAAATGTGGCCGCATTTTGGCGGGGGCAGGGGGAGATGCTGCATAGGTTGGGGCTTCTTCTGACTGTTTCTTTTTTTTTTTTTTTTGACTCTTGTTTGTAATCCTTGCAATTCCTCTTGCTTGCTTTTTCTCCCTTCCTTCATTCCTTCCTTCCTTCCTTCCTCTCTCCCTCCCTCCCTTCTTCCTTCCTTTCTTTCTGGGCAGACACAGCCAAAGTCTGTTTCCCTGTTCTGAAAGTACAGGCTTGAGAAGGTCCTTTATAATTTAACAGGCTGGTTCAGGGAGACCTAGAAAGGCGAGCAGAGACCAGACCCAGGTAGACGACCCCGGAGCTCAGGCCCCTGCCTCTGGCACCTCCGTACTTAACATCTCCAGCACAAACTCTTACCCTGGACCCAGGGACATAAAAGGTCAACGACACCCGGCGCTGGGCTTTGCTTGGGGCAGGAACGCACCTCTGAGGAGCTTCGCTGGCCCGATCTGCTGCATGCTTGTTTTTTTCTTTTAGACTCTGGGCAAAGTAGTGGGCAAGGCCATTGCTCTGTGGGCTCGGACACCCCACCCACTAATTTTAAATATTATTTCAAACATGAAACGTACTAGTTTCAAAAAAAAAGAGAGGTTGAAATAAATATTCACAGTCAAAACGAAAAGGAAACACAGCTTACTCAGCTGTTTAAGAATTCGAGAGATTTGCAGTGCTGCAGGAATCTGTGTATACGGTGCCTGTCTCTCTGCCCGAGGGAGATTTATGGGCCACGGAGCCCAACACTCACAGCCCGGCTTCTTGTGGATTCTAGGTCCTGCGTTTAGGCTCCGGAGACCCCCTGCAGACGACACACACCCACTTTGGTTTACTCTGGGCAGACCTCTGCTCTGTTCCTGGAGACCTCACAGTGGTCCTACAACTAAATATAGGTGCTGAGTTTTTCAAAAGAATTGAGCTTTGGGTGGGAAGGGTAAATAATGCACAGGGACCCCACCACCGGGTTTATTCTTTCTCCACTTCCCGGTGGTGCCTGGGCTGCGGCGGCGCGCGGCCAGTCCTCCCAGTAGCTGAGGCCCTCGTGGGCGGCCAGTCCTCTGAGGCCCTATCCTCGGATGTCAGCCACAGGTCTGGACCCAGAGCTTCCAGCAGCCTTTGGGGTCTCATCCCACTTCCTCCTTCCTCCCAGGAGTTCCGAACATTCCACCCCCAGCTCCTCAGGCCGCCAGGAAGGACCCTAAACCCCTGAAAACCTGCTGCAGAACCTGCAGTAAAGGGGCACATTATAACACACGCCCCGTGCTTGCCAGGAAGTCATGGCCCCCTAAGAATGAGAGAGACTATTTGTAACCCCAGCCATTCTGGAAGGCTGAAGCAGGAGGTTTGCAAGTTCAGTTCGAGGCCAACCAGCCCTGATGCTAAGGGAGACCCGGTCTCAAAAAAATAAAATAAGAGCGGGCTGGAGCGCAGGGGTAGAGTGTGCGGCTAGTGTGCACCCGGCCCTGGATTCAGTCCTTCTATCAGGGAACGACGAGCCTGGACTCCGAGGGAAGAAGGAAAGCCACGCCCAAAGCAGCACAGAGAACTGAGGCAGGCTGTCCCCGGGGTTAGAAGGGAAGAGGGACCAAGCCCGGAACCAAACCAGGAAGGGAAAGTCCTGAGGGGCGCAAGGATGCTGAGGCCAATGAGAGGGCCTCTGCGGACGGAGCCTAGGGGCCGCCCCATCGCGGGGTCCCAGCCTGCCCCCCGCCCCGGCCCGGACTGGGGCAGCTGCGGGATCCGCGCAGAACCCTGCGGCCAGGCACCACCACCCTTCTTGCGGACCCGGCAAGGAAAGTCGGTTCTCTGCTGCCACCTGCTGGACCACCCCCGCGTTGCTGTCTGACAGGACCTGCCTGGTGCCAAAGGTTTACTCTTGCTCTGGAAAAAGGCGGGTTTCTAAAGTCGGCCTAGACGCGGCACAGGATGGAAAGATGCTGTATGAGACTCGGAGAAGGAAGGACGGGCCCTGCAGTAATAAGGATCGGATTACAGATCTCTGGGTGACTCACAGCCATTATCTCACTCCAAAATAACCCCTGTTGGGTGCAGAGGGGATGAATGCCTTTGAGTGAGGAAGCAGGTCCTCGGAGAGATGGAGTGGCCTGCCTGTTTTGTTTGTTTGTTTTTGGAGCTATGGTTTCACTATGTAGCTCAGGCTGGCCTCGACCTTGCAGCAGTCCTCCTGCCTCAGCCTCCTGGGTGCAGAGATTACAGGTATGTGCCACCGCACCCATCCCTCTTGCTCTTTCTGTAGATACCAGGCTGGACTTTTCTGACCAGATGCCACCTACCTCACCCCGTGGTCTGCTCTTCTGTGGCCTTCTAAACCTGGAATTCTCAGTCTTCCTGACCCAGCCTCCTTCTACCCGCCAAGCCTGTTCTCTTCCGCCACCTTCCAGTCCAAGAGGAGAGCCCAAAGACGCCAGCTGGGCACACAGCGCTGGGAGCCGCCCTCTGCGTTCAGCCTTCCACCTCGGCACCCACCTGCTTGGCCTGGTGGGCTGTCCTGACCCTGCAGCAGCTCAGTTCAGGGGCTTCTGCACTAGGCTCTCGCCTCAGCACCGCGCCCCCGCCGTTCTGCTCCACTGGCTTCCGGGTCACAGAGCTGAGGTCCCCCACCGCCCGGTTTATTACCTACCCTGGGGTATTTTCTGTCCCCACGGACAGGCGCTGTGCCATTGACAAGCCACCGGATGTGCAGCAGAAGCCTGGGGATTCTACCGGACCAGCTGCCAGAACCCTGCTAGCGCCTTTCTCCTCCTCTCACCCTTCCCTCACCGCCACCTCCTGAAACACACCCACCTCTTTCCCAGCCCAAGTCAGGCTCCCAGGCTATCAGCCTCCTGACAGCTTCTCGGAGCACCCTTCCCACACCAATGGGAATCCCCTCCCTCTGTGCGTGCTCACGTTCACCCTGCACCACTCACCAGTGCCGTCATCCGGGCATAAATCCCATGAAAACTGCTTCCTCTTTGAGTGTTCCCAGAAGGTTACACACACTAGGTAGTTTAAAGGGAAAATACGGATGCGTTCATTAAAGAATTTGTCCAAACTTCAAGAAATCTGAGCGCAAGGAAATATCAGTGAGTTTGAAAGGCCCTGCGGAGCCCCCTCTCCTCCCAGGTGTTGGGCTGTCTATTGGTTGGTGCCGGACACTTAGCAAATGAAGCGGTTCCAGTTTTCCCTGCTCTGCACCACACCGAAGCTTAATAGCAGGCGACTGAAAGCACTAAGGAGCTACAGTCAACTGTGCCCTGGGGAGAAAGCTTCATACCCTCCATTAGTGTGTCAGTAAATATTCAGCTGTTCATTACACTCTCAGGGGCCAGTGGCACAAATTCCGAGGCAGTCTTGGGTCTGAGGATGAGAAGTAGTTTACTCAGAGCTGAGTCTGGGCTCAGGGGCAACAGACTAACCGGTGTGTAGGACTGACCAGGCTGCGCCTCATCATGCTAGCTCATTTGTTGAGCCATAAACATGTGTTAGTGGAAGGCAGATCTGCATTCTGCCTTACAGCGCCCACAGGAACTGCCCGACCGGGACTTGTGGCCACCCTGGGTTCGATGACAGCAACAGTTGTTTAAGACAGCGCTGCATCAGGAGGAGAAGAGGTCTCTCCAGACCACTACTTTCATGGTGTCACTTATTTTGCCTAATTGACATTTTCACACAGTTTTGTTTTTCATTTTTTCTTCTTCACTCATTTCTTTCCGAGATTCCAATGTTCTTTCTTAGTAGCAGAGAACTTCTCTATATGAGAGATAGATCCTGACCTTTTGTTCTTTTTATTTTCCCTCAGTTTATGGCTCACTTGGAGTTGCTTTTGTTCTGTCCCTAGCTTCCTTGGGAGCTTGAAGTGCAGGCCGAGACAGCACAGTGTCTGTGTGGGTGTTAATGTCCCCCAGAGGCCACTGTGCTAGAAGCCTGGTCCCAGGTTAGTGCAGCTGGACCTTTGGAAGTTGGCTTTTGTAGGCAGCTCTGTGAGCTTGGGACCACTCCGCTTTCCTGTCACTGGGAGGAAATACCCAACCTCCACAACTTGAAAGAGGAGAGGGTTATTTTGGCCCTCAGCTCCAATGGGTTCAGTCCCTGCTTAGCCACCTCTAAGGCAGAAACGTGTGGCGGAAGGGTGTGGTAGAGGAAAGCGCTCACCGTGTGGTGTCCAGGAGGCAGACAGAGAAGGGAGGACTGGAGGCAAGAAGGTCCCTCCCAGCCGCAGCCCCTGTGATCCCCCGCTCTGACTAGGCCCCATCTCCAAACCTGAGACTTTGGGAGGACATTTTAGAACAAAACCACAACATTCCTGCTCTTGCTCACCAAATGTTAATGTTAATTTCATTATGCAAAATGCATTTAGCCTACTTTTGAGTTTCACCAGTCTTCGGAGTGCTAGCGCTGCTAAAAAGTCCAAGTCCAAAGTCTTCTCTAAGACTCATGGCAAACTCTTAGCTGTGAGCCCCTGTGAAAACCAAAATGAAAGTCCAACATGCTCAGCATAACTCCCACTCCAAAAGGGAGGGTGGGGCATAGACAGACCAGACAGAACAGCAGCCAAATGCAGGAGAGCAGCATAAAACCCAGGAGCTGCGTGGTGATGTGTGAGCAGCGCCACCCCGTGGCCTTGCTGGTTTCAGCCCAAATGCCCTCTCTCAGCGGCCTCCCTTGCAGGCTTTACCTGTTCTCAGCAGCTGTTCCACATTCCCGGCATCTCCAACCTCCCACAGTCTCCACTGCACCTGAAAGGCTCCTGAGAGGGGTGGTGATGCTGTCGCACACATTTGCCTGGTCTTCTCAGCCGTCTTCTGAGATCTGGGTGGAAGCCTCTGGAGCCCGTAACTTTCAATCCTCCCTGCCAATAAAGCCAGCACCTTGTAGGTGAAACCAAGTCTGCCATTAACATGAGCTATAGCCACGCCTCCTCGGACCATGGGCTCTGAGTACCTGGATGGAGAGCTTGGGGATATGTTTCCTTAGGCAGCTCTGAATGAGCAGACACCCAGGGACTTTCTTATCAAGTCAAATATTTAGTTTGGTCCCCTTGAACCTGAAATGGATGGGGTATTGCTGGTTTTTGGGAAGCCCTTGAGGCATCTTTCTTCTTGTCTCTCTGCAAAGTACTTGGCTTCTTTTTAGTGTTACTTCAGTAACCAGCTTCTCTCTTGCCCCAACTTCGTAGGCATATCCATGTTTGTGAAACGGCAAACTTTGCAAATCATTTAACTCTGTTTGCTTCTGATTTTCACCATCAGTCAGACTAAATGTAGCTGACAGTACTCATGCCATGACCTGAACATTGGGCTGCCCTAAAATTTTCTTTGCAAGATTACTTGTCGGTTGCCCTCAATCTTAGTCTCTCGTCATCTCATCACATGGGCAACTTACAACAAGAATGTGCTACCGTGGTCTCTAGCCCAACTGCCAATGGAGTCTGTTCCCCACTGAAATCACCTGAACCTGGTCACTAATATTTGCCTTTCTGTCAGTATTCTGATGTTATGAGTTCTAACCAGAATCTTCATCAGTTTCCACTTACAGCATTTTAAGTCTTCTCTAGGTGGCACCTTCCAACTTTTTCCAATACCTTCTGTAAATCAGTTCAAAAAGTTTCTGAACCACATGGACAGGTACAGTCACAGCAAGCACCATATTCTTGCTAACAGTGAGCTATATTAGTCACTTTCACATCACTACGACAAAGTACCCAGCATCCACAACTGACAGGAGAAAAGGCTGATGGCCTCTGCGGGTTGTCTGCATGGTTTGCTGGACCCAAGGCAGAAATGGCATGAAGAAAGGCCACGGTGAAGGGCATGGCAGAGGAAAACTGCTTGCCACATGGCAGCCAGGAAGCAGAGAAGGGAGGAGCTGGGGTGAAGAACACATCCTTACAATTCACGCCCCTGGACTCGTCTATTTCCGACCAGGCCCCACCTCTGAGCATAAGCCTTTCTGGGAACATCGTAAATCTAAACTGTCACACTCTCCCAAGAGATTATGGGAGCCTGTCTCCTTCGTTGCTTCTTTCTCTGGGTCCCGGCTGAGGAGGTGGGTTTTACTCTTCCACAAACTACTGCCACGATGTGCTAATGGACTATATGGCTTGTGCGCCAGGCACAGACTATAACTTCTAAAACTGCAAACCAAAATAAAACATTTCTCTTCATAAGGCAATTATCTCAGGTGTTTTTGCCATAGTGACAGAGAGCTGACTAACATAGCTGTGCAGTGTTACATGTTAGAGGTAAGCTATGGCCCCTTTTCCCAGGTTATAGCTTGCCTTGACTCCCTTTAGCTCTGTCTCCCAGCTTCCAGGATACCCTGGGCCTGGATGCCATCCTGGAAGCCAGCATCTCTGTGTTCTCCTAAGAGCCATTGCACACTCTCCCCTTGTGCTGTTCCCCAGTGACAGTAGCCCCTCAGTTCCTATCGGGAGGCCTCTGGTCCTCTGGTCTCCATGCTGCCACCTGTCCACAGAGATCATAGGTGGAAGCCATGGTTCCAGCCTGCTGTGCCACGTGACTATTTTTCTTGGCAGCTGAAATTTATTCAATTTAGTTTTAGTTTCATCTCTTTCCAATTTGCATGTCCAAAATGTTAAAAAGGAGGGAGGGACAGGAAAGAAGGGACCATGATAATTAAACACCCATGGCTCAAAATCTTTGGTCAATTCCACAGTAAGCAGGGGCTGGTAGCCACCACTCACCATTAGAGTGCACTTTGAAATATATGTTGAGTATACTTGTTTGGTAAGTTTGATACTAATGTTCTCTTATTCCTAGTCTTTTCACACTCTGAACATGAGCTCTATCATGGAAACTGCTTGTTTGAAGCAAGAATATTTGAGTATATTTGTTAATGTGGACATGACCTAATTAAATTAAAGAAATATGTTGGAGAATTAAAGAAAAATGGAGAACTATTGCACAAGCAATGTAATTACAATTCTATGGCCAGAGACTACCATGGGAAATATGTCTTGGTTGTGGGGGGAGTGAGACCAGATTCTAGACTAAGTACTGTATGTTCCCAGGGACTCCATGGGGGTTAGGGGAGGAACCCCAAGCCCGTGTGCCTACAGGTGACCCTGTGGTCAGCTCCCATCTTTAAAAGATCATATACTGAAGCTGGAAGTACAAAGAGGTCCCAGACATGGAAGGAACTTCTCAGAAGAGTTGCAGCCCAGGGTGAAGTTAGATCTTCTAAAATATGTGGCTGTTAACAATGATACTTTTAAATCCACATCTCAAAAAAGCATAAACATGGGCTAGAGCTATAGCTCAGTGGAATAAGTGCCTGCCTGGCAAGCACAAGGTCCTGAGTTCGATCTCCCAGGGTTTCACACATGCTAGGAAAGTGTTCTGCTACTGAGCTGCACCTCCAGCCCCCTCCCCTCAAATTCTAATGACATCCAGAGGTGGGTGTGAATGCAACAAAACCACACACTTGCCTGTCTGTTGTCAGTTGTGATACAATTGGAGACTCATGAAACATGGAAACAGCCCACAAATGTCTTGTGACTGTATAATACTCCATTATGTAGGTGCATAATTTACACAATAAATAACTGTGCAATATTTTTTAAAGGAAAAGAAAAGCACCGGCTGCAGTAAAACTGCTGATGTCAGCTATTAGCAAATGGAAATTAGAACTGTTCAGCTCTTATTTTACTCAAGTCTTCTTCTAAATAAAAATTGTAAATGTTTTTAAAACAATTAATGTAAATTTAAAGTTCTATGCAATCCAGGACAATCTTTGAAGCTACTAAAAAATAAAAGCAATGTTAAAATTCACCATGTTTTGCTCCACATGTTTGCAAGCACTGTGTTATGACCTTAGATTTATTGTTAACAATATCTTCAAGAATTAATGGAGAAGAGCAGAAATGCCAAAATTAAGAGGTCAAAAGTAGACAATTTTAAAAGGGTTATAAACCTCAGACTAGTAGATATATTGTTCCCTGGTAAATCTAGGCTGGAGAATCGAGTTGCTTATTCATCTCCATTTTGAAAGCTGTCTAGGATTCCATTGAAACAGTGCATTTTTTAAAAGAGTCAGTTATACCAAGCTAATAACATTTCTTTTCTCCTAAAAGGCTGGTGAGTTCATCAAGCAATTCCTTCAGTGCACTGACAGATATGTTTTGAGTCAGATACCACACAATCAAAACTCCTCCAGACAGTGGCAACCTAGTAGCACAAAAGAACACAAAACTCTGCTTCACAATGCACGCATTTTACAGATGTGATCCGCATATGTGCCAATTCCCATGACAAATGTGTTCACACATTGTGAGCATGTGCTAATAAAGACATATATTCAATGCTCAAAGCAATTAAGAAGCATACATTTACTAATGAAACAGTCAGAAGGGAATAGCTATGCCCTGCTGATGACCAGTTCTGTGGATAAAAAGAAAGCAGGATAAAGAGATTAAACATAAGAGAGCAACACTAGAAAACTACACCCTGCTGTGAGCAAAACACTTGACGGTGTTGCTGTAACACGCTTTCTGGCAAGATGAGGACGTGTGGATTCATGACATGAAGGTAGTTGGCTGAATTTGTCACCCTGATTTCTAATAACTAGCAAGAACCTAGAGGGGTTGGTTCAAAAGTCCTGTACTCAGAGAATATTCTAGATAACAACCAGACTATTTCTGGCCCAGTCTTAGTCAACACCATTACTGATGGTTTAGATGGAGATGTACGGTCATCGTGCAGAGAAAAAAATCTAGGAGGAACAATAGGACAGAACCAATCCATAAAAGGTAAAAGGGGGAGCTAGGGATATAGCTCAGTGGAATAAGCGCCTGCCTGGCAAGTGCAAGGTCCTGAGTTCAAGCCCCAGTACTACAAAAAAAGAAAAAAGGTAAAAGGGCAAAATGATGAATGAAGACTCTAAAGAGGTATTCCTCTAAGAAGTCAGCAAGAATGCTGGGAAACAGGTTCAACACCACGGCTTTCAGAACTCCGAAAGCTGGCCAAATCCTCTCAACAATTTGAGTAATAATTTGAGAGAAATGGCTGAAGCTTGGTGAGACCAGTGATCTTCGTGGCGTCTTAGCTTGCCCTGTGTTCCCTACTCTCTCCTCAGGTGTGTAGGAGCCTTGCAAACCAACAGCTTAACCATAGTGGTACCGTGAAACCCAGCACACTACAGTGTGCAGAATGGCCATAGAGCTGGCACTCCCCTGCACCCACCACCGAAGTCCCAGTCTCAGAGATCTGCCACAGTCTGACCTCTTGGGTGGTGTGCTAGATACCCCATCCACAGGGCTGGTCTTCATTTCACCTCATTTAGAGCTCAACTAGTTTAAGAACCACTTTTCCAGGTGCACTGGACAAAGCAATCAGCAACGACTGTTTAGCACCGCAGCTGCCTGAGGCTGCAGTGGCTGCTGGGGGAAACTAAGAAGCCAGCACACACACAAAAGAAGAATTAAAAGGAAATCTGGGGAATACCCTGTCCGTGCCAGGCTTTCTCTGATGTGTTCTTCTGAATGTAGAAGACCACAGACACAGGTGGAACTGTCCCAGTGCTTAGGCAAGCCCAAGGAGACAATAATCACCCACCTCCAGTTGACCTTGAGCTCTGCAAGTCAGGAAATGAAGTCCAAGATGTCATTGTAGGCTGCCTGCAAGAGTGCTGGAGATGCACTCTCAACACATCCACAGAGCTTCCTGCAAAGTTGGAGAGGGTTCTTGCCGCTAGGCATGTAGGGAAACCTCAGTTCAACAATAAGTGGGAAACCTCACTAACCAAGTAGAGCTATAGTAGCTGTACATGACTCTGAAGAAGGAAGATTTCGCATAATTAGTTTAGGAAGGTCACTAAGCAAACAGACAACAAGTACTACAACAAACAGAAACAACAAACCCTGCTGAGAGATGGGACCTGATTTCCAGTCACCATGTTAAGATTTGCAATTTAAAATATTCTCTCTCTCTCTCTCTCTCCAAGACAAGGAAAGGAACAGGAAAGTACACCATTCACTTAAGCAAAAAATGCAGTTACAGGAAACTGTCCCAGAAAAGTCACAGTTGGACTTTGTGCGCAGAGTTAAAATCAGCCAACAAATATGTTCAAATAATCAAAGAGAATCCATGCTTAAAGAACTATGCGGCAATGTACGAGTGATGCATCACCCAATAGAGGATGTCGGCAAAGAGATATAGACCATTAAAAAAAGAAGCCTAGAGGCTTGACGTTGAAAAGCACAACTCGTGAAGTGAAAGAGTAACTGGAGGAACTCAACAGTATGTGTGGGCTGACTGAATAAAAAACAGTGGATGTGCACAGAGGTCCCTAGAAGTCACCCCGTGTGCAGAGCAGAAATGGGAGTGAACAAGAGCATTAAGCAGAGACCCGGGCCTGTGAGACAGCCTGAGGGAACCAACAGGTGTGAAGAGAGGGGCAGAAGGGGAGGAAGCAGGGGGCAGAAAGAATATCTGGGGGAAATCACTGAAAACACAGATCTGAATTTTAAAAAACATGCTGAGGGCCAAGGATGTAGCTCAATGTTGAAATGCTTGCCTAACACAAACAAGTCCTGAATTCAACCCCCAGCACCACAAAACAGACAACAAAAAGCACACTTATGCAGCCAATAAGCTCAGTAAAATGCAGATAGACTAAACTTAAAGATTTGCTGGGGATACAGCTCAGTGGCACAAGTATCTGCCTGGCAAGCACAAGGTCCTGAGTTTGATTCCCACAAACAAAATAAATAAATAAATAAATAAACTGAAAGATTTGACTGTACTCGATGCATCATAATTGAACTGATGAAACACAAAGACAGAAAGGAAGCAGCAAGTCAGAAATGCCTCTCCTCATAGGAGGAAGTCCCGATCGGATACGCAGCAAACTGCTCCTCAGAAGCAGTGGTGGCCAATGTGTGTGAAGAGAAAGATCTTCAGTGGAAAACACTACATAGAGTGAAAATAAATTTCTTCATTCTGAGGCCAAAAATCCCTGAAAGAATCATAAGCAGCAGACACATCCTACCAAGAGGTACTACAGGGTGTATTTAGGCTGAAGTGAAAGTAGCAATTACGAGAAAGGAACTTGCATCCATGCAAAAAAATAAGGAACGAATACATAAATAAACATAAGGGGTAAAGTAAGTGTCATTCTGCAGCCCTCGCGTTAGTTAAGAGGGCTACAGAAAGTAACAGTTGCAAGACTAGAGCCGGGGAGATAGCTCAGCGGCCCGGCATCCGCCTGGCAAGCACAAGGTCCTGAGTTCGAGTCCCAGCACCAAAAGAAAGCCGTGTTAGAGGGAGAAGGATTATAGTGTATGAATATATAATTTGAATAGCAATAATACCACAAAGGAGAACTATCCAGGAGAAAAGTTTTTGCTCACTACTTGAAATCAAGTTGATTACATTGTAATAAATTAAGATTTAATTGTAATCCAGGCAGAAAGAGAAATGACCAGGGAACTAACCGGTACGGTAGAAACTACATGGAACACGGCTCTGGGAAAGGCAGAGCAGGGGGGAGTCAGGGCAGAGCAATGCGCTGTGAGTCCCACCTTGTGCTTAATTACACTAAATGGAAATGGATTAAACATTGCAATAAAAGGCAGAGCTTAGCATGTGGGTTGTGGAAAATGCTTCAGCTGTGTGATTTACACACAATACTATTGAGTGTCAAAGGCACAAACAAATTCAAAGTAAAAAATAGAAAAAATTATATTGTATAAGCAACACTAAAAAAGAGATAGAGAGGCTATATTAATATCAGGCAAGTCCCCATTACAACAAAAATCAACTACACTTAGAAAAAAACACTGCATTACTTTAAAAGGTTCAATCCACCAGGAAGACAGAACCATATATGAACTTAAAGATCTCAGAAAAACAGGGAAGACGCAGAACTGAAGTGGGGGCAGATAATTCAACAGCGACATTTGAAGGCGTCAGTATTCCTCTTTTAATAGTGGCTAGGACAGTTCACAAAAGACCCATGTGAAAACCGAAGGTGCAGGTAACACAACAAATCGACTTTCCACCCAGCAGCAGAGCACACATTCTCCTCAGGTCTGCAGGGTTCCTCAGGCAGACCACACGTTCAGCCATACAACAAGACCCAACACATTTAAAAGGATTAAAGGAAAAGGAAAAGGAAAAGTATAGCCTGAAACCACACAAAATTTAAACTCAGTAACCAAGAAATTGGGAAATTCACTAATATGTAAAAACTACTGAACATGCCCCTAAGTAATCAATGAATCAGAAGAGTAATCCTAAGGGAAATTAGAGGGTATTTGAGGGGCATGGAATGAAAATGTGGCAAAGCAAAACTTGTTAGATGAAGGCAAAGCAGTGAGTAGAGGAAAATGTTTAGATAAATGCCTATTTTTTCAAGGAAAGCTGTCAGATCAGTAAGTCAACCCTCCAGGAGTGGGAGTATAGCTCAGCGGTAGAACACGTTGCCTAATGTGCATGACACCCTGGGAACCCCGACACCACACACACACACACACACACACACACACACACATGCACACATGCACACACATTGACATTCTATTTGAAAACATTGTAAAAAGAAGAGCAAGTTAAACCAAAAGCATGCAGTAAGCAAGAAGTAACAAAGATTAGAGCAGAAATAGATGAAATAAAGAATAGAAAATAATAGAGAAAAAACACAAAACTAAAAATTGACTGTCTGGAAAAGTCAATAAAATAGCTAAATCTTTAGCTAGACTGATGAGGGTTGTAGAGAGAGACAGAGACTGAGATAAAGACACAGGGACACACAAGTGACTGAAGTGACTGAAGTCAAAGGTGAAAGACGCAGCACTACTGACCTCATAGTAATAAAAGAGGGTTAAGAGAACATGCCCAACTGCTCTGCACCAACAAAGTAGAAGAAATAGGCAGATTCCCAGAAACACACAAGCTGCTGAAACTAATTCTAGAGCAAAAAGAAAATCTGAATAGGTATAATGAGTAAAAAGATTGCATTAGTTGCCAGAAAACTTTCCACAAAAATCTAGCCACAAACTTATGACATCAAATGTTTCCCTTGCTGGTCTTCACAAACTCATCTGAAAGGTAAAGAAAAAGAAACACTTGTCCCTTGCTCTGCAAGGTCAGCACTGCTTGAAACCAGAGTCAGACGCAGATGTCACAAAAAAAGAAAACCACATAGTGATGTCCCTCCTCAAAAGCATAGTATCCTACCTCACAACACACATGCAAGTTAACCCCAGATGAATCATGTACCTGAGCATAAGAGATTAAACTATATAAAGTTTTAGGAGGAAACAAGAGTACATCTTTGTGACCTTCTACTACAGTTATGGTTTCTCAGCTCTGACACCAAGAGACAATTAAATATATGTATATAAACAAATTAGGCTCCATTGAAATTAAAGCTTTCTTGCTTTGAAGGAAGCCATCAATAACATCGAAACAACCCATGGAATGGGCAGAAATATTTTTGAATCCGTATGTGGGATAATGGACTATATAAAGAGTTATTATAAACCAGCAATAAGAAACAAGTCAATTAAAAATGGGCAAAGAAATGGAAACAACCTTTCTCTACAGGCACCCAGACAGCCATTACAGTATATGAAAAGACATTCAGCATCATTAGTCATTAAGGAAATGCAAATCCAAGCCATGGTGCTGTAGCTACTGGATGCTTGGTTTGCTGCCGCTGTAGGTGCTGTACCTCCATCTGGGACCCCTGCACCCCAGCCTGGGCTCCCTGTCCCTGGCCTGCTCTTGCTTGTCTGTCAGAGCCCATCCTACACCATGTCCCTTCCTGGCAACCCTCCTGACCTTGTCCTCCGCTTTACTTCTTCTGCACTGGGCACTTCCCTCCATGCCCCGGAGCAGTCTGTGTCCCTGGTCACAGCCCCAGCATGCTGTGCTGTTACTGTCCCCTGCCCACACACTCTTACTAGGAGTCTTTTCTGGACAGAGACCATCATTCATTCTGTATCCTCTGTACCTTGCACGGGGACTGGCACAAAGGAAATGCTCAGCAGGTAGTTTTTCAGTGACGACTGAGCCCAAAATTATAAGTAACCAACAAAAGAAAAAACATTGATTGCATTAAAATATCAAATGAAGAAATGATCTCCTGAACTACATGCTGACCAAGCAGCCAGAGACAGACGGACGGAAGCTGGGAGAAGGAGCAGCAGGCTCCGAGACCTGCCCAGCATGGGAAAGGCCGGGAAGGGAAAGGCAAACAGCTGGGTGAGGGGAAGGCTCTGCAGGGCCAGGGCAGGAGGGCCGCCCCGGCCACAGCTTTGCAAAGCTCCTGCGGAAAAGACAGGCTGGGGATGGGGAACAGAGGCAGCCAGTCACAGGACAATGAGAGAAGAAGACAGGGGATGGAAGGCGGGTTGAGCCCCACAGTTTAAAAAAGTAAATGAAAGCACAAGCATGAGCTTCCTTGTCGTTTCCCTGTCGTGCTCCAGGAATACCTGGTGGTAACAACAGCAGCTAAGGGGGACTTCCAGGGTGCCGGGTATGGCCCACAGCTTCTACTCACGCTGATTCACTTAATCCTAGCAATATTTTACGCAGAACACACCAGAAATCACTTTTACTGATACTTTCTCTAAACAGGCATTTGACAACATCCAGGGTAATGTATTCTGCAGAAGGCAACCCAATGTTTTCCTTTAAAAATGGTTAAATATATGCACATTAATATTTTCTACTTTATTATTTTCGTCTATCTTTATTAGTTTTGCTTGTTATTGTTATTCCTGAGTTGAGAGCTTTGATTATTTTTTAATCTTTCATTTTCTAAGAAACATGCATTTTAAAACTGCTGTATTTCCTCTGAGTATTACTTTGGCTATTTCACATTTGTTTTCATAAGAGGTCTATAATTTGTTTTTAAATAGTTTTGGTTTGCTTTTATATTCAAGAACTTAGAATATTTTAATATTTCCAAGTGGAGGGTTGTGTGTGTGTGTGTGTGTGTGTGTGTGTGTGTGTGTGTAAATTTCTATTTTATTGCATTGTATACAGAGAGTGCAATTTATGTGACCCATTCACTTTGGAATTTGTTGGAATATTCTCAACAAGTGGCCTAATTTTGTGAATTTCTGTATAGCTTAAAAAATATTTTCTCTGTTGAATGCCACATTTAATGTATTTATTAAATATGTGTATATTGTTCACATGTTATGACTACAGGATTGCTTTTGGAGAATTTGATTTTTCATGTTTTTTCATCAGTTTCTTCTCACATCAAGGAGCTTTTTGTCACTATGACCAAACACCTGCTATAAATAGCTTGAAAGAAGACAGGTCTATCCGGACTCATGGTTTCAGAAGTTCAGTACCTGGTCATAGCTCCATTGCTTTTGCCTGTGGTAATGCAGAAGCATCATGGCAGAGAGTGCGACAGAGTAAAACTACCTGCCTCATTTCACCAGGAAGCAGAAAGAAAAAGAGGAGAAGGGAGAAGATGCACCCTTCCAGGTTACACTCCAGTGACCTACTTCCGCCAACTTGACTCCATCTCTAACAGGGATTAATCCACTGACAACATTAACACCCTCACGACCTACTTACTTCTGAACATTGCTGCCGAAAAGGATCAAGACCTCAGTACATGAGTGTTGGGGGGTCGTGTTTAAACCAAGACACTCCCTATATTTCTACTAGTTTTATACATTTTGAAGTTGTTAGGTACATGAAGTTAACAACTTCTTGCTAGACATATTTTAATCAACAGGAGCTTGTCCAGTTGTTCCTTGGAACACATTTGGCATTACAGTCCATTTTACCTCATGGGTACTCCAAATTCTAGCTTCCTTACATTTAATTCTGTTTTTGAATAGTGTTAATCTTGAAAGTGTGCACAATTATATTCAGAGAGGTCACTTTTTCATGCTGGTTCCTGCAGCTGCAGCCTGGCCCACTGCAGACTCAGTGTCACCAGTATATTAAGCATCTACCTGCCTGGGGTTGGCAGGAAATGCAGACTGACATATGGGACCAGCCACCTGGACTTGAACTCTGAACCTGATTTTAGTGGTGAGGGTGTGGTTGGGATGCCCTGCCTGGGAGCAGTGTGCTACTGCAAACCCTCCTGCTAAGCCCAGAGAGAAGTTCTTGTGGTCTCCCTTCACCAGGGCCCACTGTCTATGAAAGCCCTTCCATCCTCCAGAATCTACATCAGTGGTGGTGAGCCCACAGCACATGCGCCACAGTGGGCTCTTTGTATCACTGGAAGATATAAAAGGTTCGCCCTCACTGATCTACATCATTCTCTGCCTTGAGGGCAGGCAGAGGAAGGGAAGGTGCCCTAAATGTGGAATCAGAAAAGCATTGACTAGGTTTGAATCCTGAGAGAATCCACCTTGAAGACATTTTCTGTTTTATTTTTTGAAGTACTCACCCAGGAAAGACTTTCTGGGATTTCAGGGCTATTGGGTTCAAACAATCAATCACACAGTCAGCACTTTTAACTGATACTTATTGTCTTGATGTAGATAACCACTACAGACACAAATCAGTCCCTAGCCTCAGGGAGATTAAAGTTTAGATGGAGCTAAAAAAAAATGTATGAAACAAATTATAACGTGAAAAGTGTCACTGAAGTAATGCGAGAACACATCTGTAGATCTGTATATAAATACCTTTCAGCGGAGCTTTGTTTGTTGCTGGCTGTTTCTTACATTTTGCGTTTGAAAAACAGCCCCATAAGGACAGCGGAGGTCACACTCCAAACTGTGCCTGCGCTGACTGACCACATACAGTGCGGCGCTCTTTCCATGCGCTGGGCTCCCCCCTCCGTTCCCCTTTCCCCACTCTTCAGCCTTTCTTCCTCTCCTCCCGCCTCTCTCTTTCCTCTCCCCGCCTTCCTTCCCCCCTTCTGATGAAGTATTCGCAACAAGCCCTCTGCCCGTCCCCCCGGCGCCTTTCTGCTGAGAAGCGAGGTGGCTGTGTCAGTGCTCTGATGCCTATTTTTACACTCCTGTTTGTCCGGAGTCTGACGTGGTCACCACAGCCTCTCCAAAGGCCCATTGTTCAGCACTTCAAGAAGAATGTTGTTATATTGACTGTTAGTGCGTCAGCCCGGCTCTCTCTGGAGCAGCTTTTGGATGAAATTAGATAATTTCCATTAGGAGACCATGCACTATTAGTCCCTGGTGCCAAACTGGAGAATGAGCCAAGATGACTATTTCTGGCCAGGCTCAGCTCAGGAAGGAACCTTCTTGGCTTTAATGGGATTTTGCTATTGTTGGTAGCCTTCTGTTTGACACCCGGCCAGCCCAGGGTTGGAAATTGTTTAGAAAGCTGCATGAAATATAATAGAGCCCAGCCATTTACTAAAGCACATTCCTACACAATGTTTATTTTGAAGAAGGAAAAAAAATATATTGTCCTTGGCAGACAACAATTAAAGAAAAAAGAAAAAAGGGAGCAGAGACTTGACTCCCTGACCGCATGTGTCTCGCTGCCAGTCGTGTTTGAAAATTCCCTGTTGGTATCAGAGAATTTTACACTAAAGGGATAAACTGCTTGTTGTGTGTAAAAGCATCTTCATCACAGACCCGTTTAAAGTCACCTAGGCCTTCGAGGTGGATGCTGTTTAAGATAGGGGTGCAGGAGGGAAGAGGCCTAGAGGAATATTCGAGGCTCACGCTGGGGACAGTCTGGTCCCCAGATGTCAAGTCCCCCAAATTCCCTTGTTCTTTCCTTCGGTCAGAGCTTCTCTCACCCAATCCCAGCGCCGTGTGTGCACAGTGGCTGTGGGCGGAGCACGGTGAGTCACGGAGGCAGCGCAGGGAGGTGAGACAGTGCTCTCCCACTGAGGAGAGTCTGCGGACCCGCCCGGAGCAGAGTGGTGGTCTCAATCAGTCACTCTCAGAGCTGGCTGTGGAGAGGTCATCTCTGTCCTGGCATCACTACTTCCAGAACTATCTGAGGATCTTGACATGTTGGACGCTCTTGGGTGAGAGGGGAACCTTCACCTGCTTCCTGCCGCAGTGCTCTGTGTTGCCCACTTGGCTTTATTTTCTTGTCCCACCTGGGCTAAGTGCGTGTGTGAGAAAATGGTAAACAGAGCAAAACGCAAAACCTGAGGTGAGTTCTTAACGGACAGCCCTTGAAAAAGAAATAAAATCTCTTTTACTGTAGGCGTTCCTAGGTTAACTTGAAATGCTGTTTCCCAAGACAGCTCACAGATAAAATCTGCAAGTCTGGAAGCCAATTCCCATCAGCTGACATTTAGATGTCTTCAGACCTGCCGCTTCCTTTCAGTTATTAGGCGTTAGCCTTGGCCTTTTCCTCTTCGGTTCTTTCAATAAATAATATGTACAGCAAAGCCTTGACTGTCAACAACAATGGGGCCAGGGGAAGCAGAGATAATTAAAAGATAATCACCAAAGCCAGCCATGGAGTCAGGTTGTGACAGAAATGTCACCCTTTTCCCATGAATCCTCTCCTCAGAAATGCTGACCCTCAGCCAGAGCCACCAGGCGGTGGGTCAGCCCTGCCGAGGAGGATGTGGAGACGGGAGCCTCCAAAATGCGCAGCCGCAGCTCTGGGCCTGAAGAAGGCTGGGCCCCCATGGCATTAGGAACAAGCTCCACCAGACAGCAGGACTCGAAGATAACCCCAGATGCCACCCGCTGCACATGACCCTCTCTCCCTCTGGCCTGGGGAGCCCTGTGAGTTGGGCAAGTGGTGCTGCCGTTAGGTTCAGTGAGTTGACAGGGTGTTATAGGTGTAACTGAAGTCCAAAATCGGTTGGATTTAATGAGCCAAAGGGAGGTTGCCCTGGCCTGACTTGGTGAAGGCGCCTAAAGGGATGCAGTCCTTGCGCAGCAGAGAGACCAGCCATTGGGCTGCTACAGCAAAGGGCCAGAGGCCGAGCAAACCGCAAACACAAGAGTTCACTCCTCAGCCCTATGGAGGCTGAGGTCCCTGCAGGCTCTGCACAGGATCTCTCCTGGTCTGCAGACAAACGTCTTCTTGCTGTGTCCTCACACAGAGGAAAGAGAGCTGAGAGTTGTCTGGGGTCCCTTTCACAAGGGGCTCCATGGAAGGTCACCTCCTAAAGGTGTACCTCCTACCAGCTGTGTACCAGAGTTGGGGTGGTGTCAGAGTCAGCAGAATGGGGAGCACTCCACTCCCTCTCCCCCTGAGCTCGAAGAAAGCAGCAGCCTCACTGTCCACCCCCTTAGGAGGGAGGCACCTGGGAGCTGCGGGGTCACCTCTGTGAGGCACAAAATCCCAGCAGGCTGTGTGCACTTGGCAGGGAGCTGCATCCCGAGGAAAATGTAGCAGCCCACAATGTGTCCTGAGACCCTGAGCACAGTGGCCCAGAGACGCCCACCCACAGAGATGGGACCCACAGCCAGGGTGCTGGGAGCTGCTGAGTGTGTGGTGACTGCCTTGCGGCAGCAGGAGGTAAATGACCATGGCCGGCTCTGCAGTGTCGCCCAGGTCTATCTGAGGGAACGACTGGCTACGCATCAGAGGCGTCTGGGGTCGATACCTGGGAGCCCCTATGGCCTTCAGCTGGATGTGCCCCCAAGGGGCCACTGGCTACTTCCTTCCTGGGTAGCGAAAATGATGCACCTCTAACACCACACCTGCCTGAACTCAATGCCCCTTTGGATACTTGCTAGCTACAAAAACTGGCCAAGTTATTTAATCTCACACTTAAAATGGGGACAGAAATGAAATTTTTGGAGTAATCTTGAGAAGTAAGTGAGCAGTCATTATGAAGGGCCGGGCCGCAGGACAGGGTGCTGCGCCTGCTATGCGACTGCCTGAGTCTCGGCTCCAGGGCTGCTGCCCCGCCCAGTTTCCTCCTGTGTCTGCTGCTTACCGGTCATTTCCTTCACTTTCCTCAAACTTTAAAGAGCAAAATAAAAGATGGAAATCGGAAACCAGGAAGTAGAGCTTTTGTAAGTGGGGAGGGGACCAAGAAAGGGGGGGGGAGAAGGGAACATAAAGAGAACCAAGGTGTCTTACGTCCGTGGAATGCTGTGGACGGCTGTGCACGCGGACAGCTCCCCTCGAGGAGTGTGGTCCCCGGGCACAGCAGAGGGGAACTAATAAAAACAGCACGCAGACCGCACGCATCCTCATCGTGTGCGATGGCTGTCAGTATGGAACGTGATAATCCAGGGAGCACCGGCCATCCGAGGGCCACTTCAGGGTGCTGGTTTATGCCATTTTTGTGCCTCTGCTCCCCGTTCCTGAGCTAGAATCCATCACTCTCTCTTGTCTTTGATTGGCTGCCTGAGACACTGCTTCTCGTATTCCCAGATACCTGTGGAAAGTCCTGTACTTTTCTTCTGTCCCACTCCATCTCTTGCCTTAAGAGGGCAGAGCCACACGGATTTATTCCTGAAACCCACCCAAGACCCTTACAGTGTGTGACCCAGAACTGATTAGACAGAACTGTGAATTGAACACAGCCCTGGGCAGATAGAGGAGGCAGTGCCCGGAAGGGTCCCCTTGTCCTGTCTCCTAGGTGAACCAAGGCAGCCCTAATCACTGTCTCCAGCATCGTGTCCCTACGCCAGGAGCTGTCGCCACCATCCGTCCACCACCCCGCTGAGCGCTGTGTTCCAGAGCACAGCCCCAGGCAGAGTCTGATGGTGCGAACCAAGGGGGAAGACAGAAAGCTTCACAACTAGGCAGGGGCCCCCCTGGACAAGGGGCTCCTCATGGCCTTAATGCCACTGCCTTTCTGCTAGGCTTGGGACACACAACCCCCACATGTCCAGGCCCCGTCTCTGGATAGCCCTCAGCCCGGGCCTTCCTGGCGCCCTGCTGGACGGCAGGGATATCGATGATGGCCCGGCTGGTGGGCAAATGTGAGAAATAACTCATTAACGGGGCTGCACGCGCCCCGTGGAGGGCAAAGAGCAGGCCAAGGCGCTTTCCCGGGCACTCCATTCATTTTCAAGGGAAAACAATTCCAATCAGAGCTATAAAAAGAGCTCTGGAGATAACACGGGCCTGTTTGTTTTCAGTGAGGACGGGCCTGCCCGCCGCCTCCTCCTCCTGCACCTCCTCCTCCTCTTCTTCCTCACAGCCCATTTCTCATCTGTTCTTTTATTCACACTGGGTCACTTTCATTGTCCCCTGCTCAGAACCATTAGATAAGAATCTGGCTGCGTGGCTTAGGAAAATCCGCTCCTCCACAAAGGCACCGGCCATTGTGCCGCCTGCACTTCAAAGCTCTCACGTGATCTTATTTTTATTCTTTCTTTCTTTTTTTTTCTTCAAAATATGAACAATGCGGTTCGCTTCTGAGACCATCTGTGGGAAAATATATTTCTCATTAGCTTGATGCTAAGCTGCTGACCGCTGGCAAAAAGATACAGTGACTCATGCTAAGATTTGTGAAAATGCTTGACATTCCTTTCCCTTCTAAACAGAGCAATGGCAAGTGATCAGACCCCAGCAGAGACTGAGGGTCGCAATGTCACAACTGGGTTATTCCAGGCCTCATCGAAGCAAATCTTTATCTAATTATTAACTTGATATAACTGAGAGTTTAATGTACATAGACTATCAAGGTGGGCCCAAGGAGGTCTGGAACTGCCTGCATTTTCACAGGCATCCTACCCTGTCACCAGGCACCAAAGGGACAAGACTGCTGGCCCCAGGGACAGAAGGGACAGGGTGCCTAATTCGGGTGGACTGAAGACCCTCCCAGCTCAGGCTTACGGTTCTGTTACCCTTCACAGTACACAGGGTCAGTATAGAGAACAAGTTTGTCAGCATGCAGCTGATAATACATGACAGGGAGCAGACGTGAAGGAAATGCTGTGGCCGGCTAGGAAGTGGAAACTGAGGGGAGATCAGGAAGCGGCTTCCTGTGACCCGCTTGCACAAGCAGAGCAGCAGGTCCCTGGCCTTCTTGGCAACAGAAGAGCATGTCATCCCCTGGCGAGTGTCCTGGACTGCACAGGGAGGACAGGTGATGTCGCACCTTACACAAACAGCTTGCCCAGTGTCTAGCAAAATGCTCAGACACAGCAGAGTCTGCCTTTTAGCAGAAACCTGAGTCTCAGGTGTGTCTTGAAAGGGACCCAGCATTTCCTTTCCTTCCCTCCACCAGCACCCCTGGCTTGGACACCGGTGGATCACTGTTCTCCATCCGTTCACATACTCACCAGTGCTTAAAAGCCTCTCTTCTTCTTACTTGGCTATTTCCTGGTCTTATTTCTCCAGCCTGACTCATTCCTCTCTCACTTCTCTCGCTAGTGCCCACCCAGAGCAGGTAGCTGAGGACCGCATGCCCCTCCTTCCTCTTTTCCTGAATGTGCACAGTATTTTGAAGACCTAGTCATGTTGCCATAGGTGGGTGTGTGGTTGTGCCTGTGCACATACATGCCGTCGTGCATCATTTAACAACAGAGATACCTTTTGCAAAATGCATTATTAGGCAACTTCATGGTTATGCCAACATCACAGAGTGTGAGCACAGAAACCTGACCAACATCCCAGCCTCCTGCACACCCTGGCTGTGTGGTGTGGCCTGCAGGCCCTGGACCACACACCTGTGAAGCAGGTACTATGGTCAACCACAACACAGTGGCAAGTGCTTGTGTGTCTAAACAGGTCCAAACATAGAAGATGTCCAGGGAAAGTGCTTGGTGACAGGAACTCTTCCGCTCCATTGTACCCTTATGAGACCAGCATTGTGTAAGTGACCCGTCCTCACCTGCGGTGTCACATGTCATAAGTCATGCAGCACATGATTCTGTGTGTGTGTAAGTTCTGACTGTTGCATTGTATTCTGATATCGCAAATGTCACACTATATTCACCCTTTCTCTTAGGAATGAACCATGGTTGCCTTAACTCCTCATTATTTCAATGGCCCCCAACATGCTGGTAACTTACGCTGTAGCTCTGCTACAATTTTAGCATTATAGAAAAGTAGAAGCGATGATCCAAAAAGCTCCCGTGTACTCGTGAGCCTGATTCGTCTATCATTTATGTTTTGCACCATTTGCTTTAGCATCAGCAATTTCTCTTTCCCATGTGTGCATTTTAATCATTTGGGAATAAGTTAGACCTATCCTCACCCCCTTCATCCTCAACTATTTCAGGGACTCCTTTCTTTAACAAACAAGAACCATCTCTTATTTATCACAGTATTATCAAAATAAGGATCTTTAACACTGATGTAACAGTATTGTCTAATCCAGAGTGCATATTCAAATTCCATCATGTGTTCCATGGATGGGCTTGAAGCAATTTTGTTCCTCCACACCAATAGCCCATCCAGGATTGTGCGTTGTGCTGGGGTGGCATTTATTTCATTTTTAATTTTACCTTTAATTTAATTTTTAAACTTACATTTTTAAACATAAAAGTCATATATAACCAGGCAATGTTTCCACACGAGGAACATCTTCTTTAATCTCCTTCAATCGTGCCCCTGAACAGATCTGGATGTAGAGAACACCCAGGAAAAGTCCAAGGTGGTAGGAATGCTTCAGCTCCATTACAATCCCATGGGAGCAGCTCCTCGGCCTTCTTCCTCGATCTTGACCCTCTTGAAGGGTACGGGAGTCATCTTGTAGACACTTCTTCAGTGTGGACTTGACTAAGGTTTTCTAGTGTAAGGCGGCGCCTGCACTCCTTGGCTGGCAGTATTTCTTCCTTCACAGTGAATGACACATTAGGAGACCCTTCCAATGGAAGCTGTGTCAGTATTCTGATCCGGCCCACAGCATCGCTCTGTAGCCTCAACATCCACGGGTTTCTAGCGCCACTGCTCCTTCCACTGATCGCGGAGCCTGCTCTTCACCACATTCACTTACTTTTCATTCATTCACTCATGAATTGGTGGAATCTCTTCTTATTTAATGAGTTTAATCCATTATTACCATGACCGTTTGATTAAGACTGTCACAGATGTGGCCAGTGACAGCCAGCTCGCCCTAGCATCAGCACTGTTGGGATACGGACCCCTTACTGATTGAGTGCTCTGGGCTTTCGGGGGCAACCTAATGTTCTGGGATCGCCCCGGTCTGCGTTCCCACCGAGAGCCACCTTCCCACCGAGAAGCCCTGATTGGCTTCTGTGGACAGTAGCACTGGATGCCGAGATCTGGGTATTATTTGGAATTATTGCTACTGCTTTGTGTGCATGTGAAGATATTCGGACATTCATCCCAACACCTCTAGGCTCAGTCCAACACCACCAGGCACATTGTACGCTTCCTCTCTGCTGTGATTGTAACTCTCACAAATGGAAAACCTGGCCCCAGGTCCTCAGTAGATTCACTCACTTGCCAGCCCATGCCACCCAACAAGCCAACTTTCTAACTTAGCTTAATGTTTGTTTCTAGTTCTTCTATGTAACCTTTTCAGAAATGAACTGTGCAGACCCTAGGAAACAATTTGGCAAGTAGCACAAATGCATGCCGCCATCCAGCCCAC